>PVJN01063951.1:0-10601 GCA_004026805.1 Lasiurus borealis
TCGCCTAAGACCATTGGAAAACACAGATATGATTCATAACATTTGCAAAATTACAGTTATGGGTAGCAACAAAAAATAATTTTATGGTTGGGGGTCACCACAACATGAGGAACTGTATTAAAGGGTCGCGGCATTAGAAAGGTTGAGAACCACTGCCTTAGCAGGAGGGGTAAGAAATAGTGCAAACTGGGAAGATGAAAGGTGAAGGGTCAAAGACAGGACCAAGATTTTTCCTGAAAGCTTTTTTTTTTTTAATATATTTTTATCGATTTTAGAGAGGAAGAAAGAGGGAGCTATAAAAACATCAATAAGACAGAATCATTGATCAGCTGCCTCCTACACAGTCCCCACTCAGGATGGAGCCCACAACCGGGGCATGTGCCTTACCCGGGATTAGAACCCTGACCTGCTGGTTTATAGGTCCATGTTCAACCAGAGACACACCGGTCTGGCTTTTCCTGAAAGTTTTGAAGATTTGGAACAAATATTTAGGAGACAATTCCAACGGTCTACCTTTTAACTTTTAATACTTTTGCTAAGTCATAAATCTTATCATTTTTTATGGTACATTGTGCTTGATTTTTGAAGACCAAACAGGTTTCAAAGATCGCTGAATTCTAACGCTCTTCCACCACCTGGTGGCAAGATGGCAAATTGCAAATGTTTGTCGAAGCTGCATTCCTCAAATGTTTATTATGCTCATCAATCCGACAGGTGTTGATTGAAAAGACAAGTAAAATGGGTACTATATACAAGGGTCTATGACAAATTTGGGACACTTTACTAACAAAGTTAACACTACTACAGCAATTATGAAATAAAGAAATTTAATAGTCAATACATTTAAGAACCGATATTTTGACAGTTTTTCATGTATAAGACACCCCCTACTTTTCCAACCCACAATTAAGAAATCAATATTTTAAACATTTTGCTCATTTTCCTCTTAAGGCCTTTTTTTTTTTTTTTTTTTTTGGCATCTTAAGTTGTTCTTGTTTTCTCCACTGTCTGATCATGCACTCAGTGGGAAGAGGTCCAAATTGTCTCTCTGCAGCTCTATTTCCATGCTCTTTCGCACAGCTGAAAGATAATGGCTTACCGGTATTTATCTTTTTATTTTTTGGCATGTTTATGGGCTCAGAACGCTAAGTTCCTGTTGCATCTGGCAATCTCCACCTCCACCTCCAATTATGGCATCAGCTGACGTCAGTAACAATAAGGCTCATGATTGGAGGAAGCCTGTTTGACAAGGGATGGGCAGCTAAGCCCCCCCCGCAAGCTCCCTCAATTTTCAGTCTGTTTTAGAAAAAAATAGTCTTATACATGAAAACATACGGTAACCTCTTCCAGTAATATACATTTGCATAATTAAGCCCTTACTGTACATAAAATTTGGCGTCTTGCTTTTTTCATGAAACATTTACAATGTTTTAGAAGTATTTTCTAAATTCCTTAGATAAATCTTTCCTAACAAAAAGTTTGATACCGCCCTGGCCAGTTTGGTTTAGTGGATAGAGCACTGGCCTGCAGACTGGAGGGTCCCAGGTTCGATTCTGATCAAGGGCACATGCCTGAGTTGCAGGTTTGATCCCCAATATGGGGCATGCAGGAGGCAGCCGTTCAATGATTCTCTCTCATCATTGATGTTTCTCTCTCTCCCTCTCTGAAATCAATAAAAATATATATATTTTAAAAAGTTTGATACCACACAGTGCTGGCCAAAACACACACTCTTGCATGTAAAATTATCTTTGTAGAGAAATTTGCCTATGTCATCCAAATTTTAGATGCACCTATCTTTTGACCCAACATTTCCATGAAGTATTTGCCCTCCAAATATTTCCCCCATGTGCAAAGTGAAATATGTATGCAGTTAGTTGTTCATAGCAGCATGTTTATTCTAGAAAAACTTTGAAGCAATGAAATGTCCACCCATGAAGAATTGTCTCGCCCGGCTGGCATGGCTCAGTGGTTGAGCATCAACCTATGAACCAGGGGTCACGGTTTGATTCCCATTTGGTTCAATCCCGTGTGGGGCATGCAGGAAGGAACCAATCAATGATTCACTCTCATCCTTGATGTTTCTCTCCTCCCTTCTCTGAAATCAATAAAACTTTTTACAAAGAATTGCCTCAATATTATGATGTATCACTTTTAAATTCTTTGGCCTTGGAATGAACAAAGTGGAGACATGAGCCTAGGCTGGCTGCTTTGGCTCACTAGGAAGTCAGAGAAAAGGTGGCCTCTTGTGGGTTTACCCGGGATGAACTGCTGGTACCAATTGCTGCCCAGGTTGCAAGCCTCAGGTAAGGCTTTAAAAAACAGCAAACAAATTCAGGCCTAAAAGCCTCTGCAGTTAGGGTTAGGTTAGTGTTATGATTAGGGTTAGGCTATGGCACTTTCATCCTTCCCCCACATTCTGAGCATCCATACTTATTAGGCAAAAATTAGTCCAATTCTCTTTTTAAATGAATCAAAGGCATGGGGATGAATATCCAAGCCTCCAGTCAGCCTGAGGACCCTTGTTACCGCACTGGGCTAGAGATCTTCACCTGAAAGCAGATCCTAGTATTTTGGGTCAGGCCCACGGCCTGGCTAGGGGTAAGGTACTATCTCCACTCAGCTCTTAGAACTGAAGACAGCCCATGACTGATGATTATTGTAAGCTTGAGGACGGCACTACCCTGTGGTGATCCTATTCTGAGATGGTGGCAGGTAGTATTCCTGAATACCTACTGTGTGCGGTGCACATTGCTAGGTGTTTCACAAGTGACCTCACTGAATCTTGACGACCGAGGGGCGTTAGGATTATCAGCGCCTGAGCAGATGGGGACATGGAGGATCAGCGAGGTGGGCTGGCCTGCCTGGGATCACACTGCTGCCTGGAGGCAGAGGCAGCATGACACCCAGTTCATGGCAGACACTGCAGCCTGGCCCCTCCCTCCCACACAGCCAGAAGCGGAGAGTAGCTGCTCTATTAGTGTTCTCTGAATCCGGAACGATTCTGAACATGCCCAGAGAAGCCATCACGTTGAAGGCTGCAATTTTAAATTACAGGTGCAGACTGAGGGAGGGGAAGAAAAGCAGAAAAGTCAGTTACGTGCATCTACATTGCTGATCCTCTCAGGTCCGGCCCTATCCTGACCTTTCCCATCGCATTCCGCAGCTTCCCCACCCCATGCCAGTCAGGCTCTTCTGTCCTGCACCTCATTTTAGCTCATGCTTTGCAGGCTATGGATCATGCTTCCTCCTGCTCATCACTACTCCTTTCTCCAGCCCTTAGTGTCTTCCCACTTCTTGAACTTCTAGAATTTGTCAACTTTATCACAACCTAGCCCTTATTAATATGACATATTCTTATGTTCTCTCATTTCTATTCCTCTTGGATATTTTACCTCCCCAAGAAAATTACAAAGTACCTTGAGATCTTTCTCATGTACTCACTGATGAGTGATAGAGTCAGAGAATTCAATGAACTCTCTGATCCCTATAACAACATGTTTTATTTCATTTCTCAGAGTCTGATCCCTCCCATCCAGGAAGAGGTGTAAACTCGGCAGGAGTTCTGACCAGCTAGCTAAAGCCGGAGACCCTGGGACCAGAGCCTGGTAAAGCAGAGGCTGCGGTCCAAAAACACCAGAGGGCAGGAGTAAGCTGTTACTCAATTTGCCAAGTCAATGAATTTCTGTTTAACCAAATACAAAGCACTCGAGAATCTGCAAATAACTTAGCTGTGAATTATCTAAGCCTACTTAGATAACAATCAAATTCCTCAAAGCAATCTCAGTTCTTTTAAAGGAATCATTCAAACCACAGAAAACCACCAAGCAACATGGGACCTTTATTTTTAAGGTGATTCTGTACATCTGGAGCATGAGAGTAAACCTTTTACAAATGGAACTGATTACTAAAAGAAACAATGACAAAACCAAACTGGTATTTGATATGAATCCGTAGGAGTTTAAGCTTCAAATCCAGCCAAGAAGTTTGTTACAATTTCTTTCAGCTTTGCATCTGACTGTTCTGAGATCTTTCCGTCAGTCCTGTTTGGAAATAAAAGGAGAACATTAATTCTGACCTGGACAAAAATTCAATGACTAAGTTAACTACAAAGTACAAAAGAATTTTAGCAAGACTTTATACAACTGTGTTCATACCTGATATTGCCCAACAGGGCTTGGTGTTGGCTGATAACATGGGCCAAGAAAGCACTCTCAAACTTCGTGATCTTGCTGGGCTCCAGCTTATCCAGATACCCTCTCACACCGGCGTAAATAACAGCCACTTGCTCTTCAATAGCCATGGGAGCTGGAGGGAAGCAAAAAGATGTCAGTGAGTTGTTCAAATAAATACCATGTTACCAAAGTCAGAGAAACTTACTTTCCCCTCCATTAACATGTTTCTTCATATCACTTATTCTCACGTTCACAGTGAGAAACTCCATCCCACCTCCTTCCCCGGGAAACAGCGATTTTCTTATACTTGCAAGTCCTAACGTATAACATTAAGGCATTCTCCACAAGCACTGTTTATCATCTGGCAGCATTCAAATTATTTTGGTTATAAGTAATTTGCTGAATTTTTATAACAAGATAAATGCATAATAACATTCTTTTAAATAGGCCCAATTCCTCACTCATATTGTGGGGTGAGAGGAGCAACTAGTAAGTCTTAATTCCCCAAGAGGTATTAAACATATTTAGTAAGTTTTACTGCTTATTAAGTCTGTAGCATTTACTTTTAAATGATAAGGAAAGTCTGTACTCTGATTAAATAAACTAGGCATCAGTTGCATTCGAAGGCAGTGCCTTTGATGAGATAACGGCATGTATTACAGCTTATAGGAAGCTATGTGACATTCCGACATAGTAGGAACTTGATCAAATGAAGAGAGCAACTCACAATACTGTCCTTGCTTCAGCAATTCAGTCAGACGTACACCACGACTCAAGAGTTGTTGAGTAGCAGCATCAAGATCAGAACCGAACTGAGCAAAAGCAGCAACCTCACGATACTGAGCCAGTTCCAGCTTCATGGTACCTGCCACCTGAAACATGGAATTGGTTAAATCCTACGATACAAAAATACTTCACTCCATGACCCAGAGCACTCTAAAATACCCTTGGATTTTAACCTAATGATATCTCTCCCCAGAAGTGATGCAAATTACCTGCTTCATGGCCCTGGTTTGAGCAGCAGATCCCACACGGGACACAGACAAACCAACGTTAATGGCAGGGCGAATACCTTTGTAGAACAATTCTGTTTCCAAGAAGATCTACAATGTAAGGACAGTGCACACGTTAGCAAACTTAGAAATCAACATTTCAAAATGAAGACACTGTGCTGGAAAACCGAACCCCAAAAAGACTGAGGAATACTAAATGCTATCTTATGGGAAATAGCTCCGCAAGTCTTTCACAACCCAAGTCAACCTATATATTTCATTACTGAGATCGGGACATGTGCGTGACAAGGGAAAAAAAAAAGATAACATTTTATTAAAATAAGAGAGGCCTGGTGCATGAAATCTGTGCAGGGGGGGTGGGAATGGGGAAGGGAAGGGGGTGATGGGAAAGAGGTCCCTCAGCCTGACCTGCACCCTCTTGCAATTCGGGACTGCTGGCTCTTAACCACTCTGCCTGCCTGCTTGATCGCCCCTAACTATTCATCTGCCTGCCTGATCTCCCCTAACCCCTCTGCCTCAGCCCCCACCACTGCAGCTTTGTCAGGAAAGACGACCTTCATTCGACTGTCCAGTCTAATTAGCATACTACACTTTTATTATTATATACAGGTGAAGTGAAATGATCCCTGGGATTTGCTCAAAATTATGTAGGAGGAAGGACAGCAGGGGTATAAATGAAGCAAGAATAAAGTACTCTATACTACAAATTGATATATGGGAAAATATATGGGGTTTTGCTATACTATCCTCTTTACTTTTGCATACATTGGAAATTTTCCATAATGAAAAAGTAAAATCAGTTCAGAACTACTATTCTCAACCAATACACTGGAATCACCCTAAGCTTTTATATTTCTATTAAGCATAAGAATAATACCTGTCCGTCAGTGATGGAAATGACATTTGTTGGAATGTAAGCAGACACATCACCAGCTTGTGTTTCAATGACTGGTAAAGCAGTTAAGGAGCCACCACCAAAAGAATCGTTCATCTTGGCCGCTCTCTCCAGCAGACGGGAGTGTAAGTAGAACACATCACCAGGATAGGCCTCACGACCGGGGGGTCGGCGCAGCAGCAAAGACATCTGGCGATAAGCCACGGCCTATAGTACAGAGAAGAGTATGAAGTCCACCCATCAGACAGAAGCCACATTAGGTCACATAGTGCAAACATACAAAGTCTAAAAACACACTTATTTTGACCTGTTTGGATAAGTCATCATAGATGATCAAAGCATGTTTGCCATTATCCCTGAAATATTCTCCCATAGAACAGCCAGAATAAGGAGCCAGGTACTGAAGTGGGGCAGCATCAGAGGCGGTAGCTGAGACCACAATGGTGTACTTCATGGCATCTGAGAAAAATAGATTTGTTTTACAAGGTGGTTAATATTGTGATTTCTAAAAGAGGCTACTATAATAAAAATTATCTAAGTGCTTTACTGAGTAATTTACTACTAAGATTAATCTGAGTCAAACAGCTTCTACTTTAAAGAAAATAAAACCTTAAAATAAAGTTTTGTGCTAAATTTTTATTTTTCTCTTATTTATTGATTATATTAGTATAGAGTTCATTAGAGAGTAATTCATTAAGTAGACACTATCCTAAGATTGGCAGCTCTAGGACTCCCAGGTAACAACAATGGGACTGAAGTTCTTTAATACCTGCATCTGTCAGTCTCTTCACCAACTGGGCAACAGTGGATCTCTTCTGGCCAATAGCAACATAGATACAGTACAGCTTCTTCTTTTCATCAGTTCCCTCATTGAAACGTTTCTGGTTAATGATTGTGTCAATGGCAATTGATGTTTTGCTTGAAAAAGCAAAAGTAAACGTAAGTCTTAACTAAATGTTTCAAAAAATTCCTCAATTAAAATTTCACTACTACAACTAATTCACACATCAAATTTTATTCTCCCTGTTATATCCAAAGCATTTACCATTTTAACTCTACAGTAAACTTTTCATAGAGCCAATTTTAGTTAGAACTTTTAACAAGCTACTGAGTCTTTACCCAGTCTGTCGGTCACCAATAATCAGCTCACGCTGACCACGACCAATGGGCACCAAGCTATCCACAGCCTTAATGCCAGTCTGCATTGGTTCCCGCACAGAGATTCGAGGAATGATCCCAGGGGCTTTCAGGCCAACTCGCCTACGGGTCTTGGAACCAATTGGACCCTGTTGATAAGAAGGAACCCAGAACCATCAGTCTTTGCTAGAAACTACACCCACATCAAAAAGGAACTACATCTAATGGAGGATAAACCTACCTTTCCATCAATGGCATTACCCAGGGCATCTACTACACGACCCAACAGCTCCTCGCCAACAGGAACATCCACAATGGCTCCTGTTCGCTTCACAACGTCTCCTTCCTTAATTAGTTTATCATTTCCAAACACGACAACACCAACATTGTCCGGTTCCAAGTTCAGAGACATACCCTACATAAAAGACAAGTGAATACCAATGAACCCTGAGTGGCTCTTCTCCCCACATAAACACTACACGATATGAAAATAGCTATAGGGAAAAAAGCAGTATTGTTCTTTAGGTCTGTTTTACTGTTTTACTCTTAAGTATGTTTCCAATAAACAATCTTCTTTGGTTAAGACTTTTAAAATAGCGTCCTGGCCAGATAGCTAAATTGGTTAAGAGCCTCATCCCAATATGTCAAAGTCGCAGGTTTGATCCTGGGACAGGGCATATACAGGAGTCCACCAATGAATGCATAAATAAGTGGAACAACAAATTAATGTTTTTCGTTCTAAAAATCAATAAATAAAAATTTTAAAAAAGGACTTGCTTCTTATCACATCCTCAAAGAGCACATGGAAGGAAAGAAATTGAACATGGTAAATTTTTCTATTGCATTTCCTTTGACAATAGCTTTTGAGCTGTGTGATCAATATGAAACAGTGATCAAGTGCAATTGGAAATTTTAAGACATAGTTGATTTACATCCTTTGATCTATAAAAAGCTCCATAAACGGTTTAATTATCTAATGAGAACCTCTACTTGTCGGGTTAATGGAAAGTGAAATTAAAAACTACCCAATCAAGATAAAATTTTTATAATAGTACTAGGTCATCTGTCATTATAACCATATTTCAAAATGTAAGATTTTATAGTCCCTAAATCAAAACAAAAAGGCTATTCTAAGAACTCAGTCTGGTCAGTAATGTAAGATCTGGTATAGCTATTGTAAGCTCTCTGACAATATATGTCCACTTCTTTCTACTAGGTTGAGCCCAGAATACAGAAGAATATCATAGAAATATTATTGGAGTTACTGAATCTTTAGTCTAAATCTATTTCAGTATCAGTCACTAACCACATGTGGGTTCTTAAATTTAAACTTAGTCAAATTTATAAATGTGGTCCTTTAGGTCACACCAGCTACCTTTTAAATGCTCAATGGTCTCATACATACAACAGATACCATATTAAACAGTGTAGACATCGAATATTTCTGTCATTGCACAAAGTTCTATTGGATGGTAAGGGCTAAGACTCTTAAAAGCTACAAGAAGACCCGAGAGCTCATTAATTTCAGCCTAAGCTTTCAAAGACACATGAGATACACTGAAGATGAAAAAGGTTAAATTTTTAGACATTAATAAAACTTTGGGCCCTACAATTCATCTTGTACATTAAGTTGCCCTTTTTCCATACTAGCAAGAGGACCAAGACAACCCTTTCCCCTATTTGAGTACTACTACTGCCCCTGGTCTATCTAGACATCAGGCTCTGCTTTCCTCAGAGAACCATGATTCCTACAACTTTTAATTCTCACCCCTCCGGCCAACTAGGCTCAACCTAATGGAAAGAAGTGGGCTTATATCATCAAAGAACTTATGATAGCGACACCAGCAACTCACCTCTCATCTATAGAAAGAACTATTCTTACTAGAAATTCAAAGTCAGTGACTTTGAACTTTCTACCAGAAATGAATTTATTAATTTAATTAAATGAGTTTAATTAAAGTTAGCAAATGCTTTTATATAAGATGATCTTCACAGCTACAAAGAACAGACTTGAACGAAGATTTACTAAACTATATATTTAGGAGCTAACTGCTACAACTTATGTGTAAATCAGTTTCTAGAGTAAAAATCCTTAAATTTATTTTCACAATCTATGACATTGACCACAAAAACCCTAAAGCAGACTGAGATTTAAAGTAAAATAAGTAAATAATTTTTTTTAAATGACTATCTGATTTACTAAATGAAGACAACTACCCTAAAACAGCAAAATACTATTTTATAATTTACCTTTAAGCCTGAAGAAAACTCTACCATTTCTTCTGCTTGAACATTCCTCAGCCCATGTACTCTGGCAATACCATCACCAATACTTAAGACACGCCCCGTCTCTTCAAGGTCAACAGAGGTATCCGCTCCAAGAATTCGCTCTTCAAGAATAGAGGACATCTCGGCAGTGCCTATTGAGAGCAATTCCATTACAAATAATAATCTGGCCCCAGTTTCTTTTCAAAACCTATTTGCATAACAACATGAATAATATAGTTTTATGACCACAGTGATCATATACTCCAAAATGCAATATATATAGTTCTATTCAAAAAAGTTTGAGACCTATGAAAGAGAATCCAAGTGATTCAGAGAAAATTTCATAAGACAGATCAAAAACTAATAAAAAAAATTTTTTAGTACATTTTATTGATTTACAGAGATGAAGGGAGAGGGATAGAGAATTTGAAACATCGATGAGAGAGACATCAACCAGCTGCCTCTTACATGCCCCCTACTGGGGATGTGCCTGCAACCAAGGTACATGCCCTTGACCAGAATTGAACCTGGGACCCTTCAGTCCACAAACTGACACTCTTTCCACTGAGCCAAACCGGTTTTGGCAAAATTAAAATATCCTTAAAATAAACTTGCAAAGGCAAATTGATAAGATTAGCAGCTTGCCTTTGAAAAACATAGACATAAAAACTGCCTGCCTACTTTTTGGAATTTTTTTTAGGAGGAAAAAAAAATCTTTCATAGATCAGAAAGCGTGTCTACCACCTGACATGTGCACATTCTATTTCCACCCAAGGGGACATTATCAGAAGAAGCTGTACTAACATCAAAAGAGAAAGTATAAAACTGTAGTTCATTTCACTAAAACAAGCAAACCTACCAACACAGCAAATGGCACACTGTGGGTTAAGAATCTGAGGTTCCGCCAGGCAGGTGTGGCTCAGTGTCGACCTATGAACCAGGAGGTCACAGTTCAATCCATCCATGTCAGGGCACATGCACGGGTCTCAGCTTGATCCCCGGTAGGAGGTGTGCAGGAGGCAGCCGATAAATGATTCTCTCATGGATGTCTCTCTCTCTCTCCCCCTTCCTCTCTGAAATCAATAAAAATATATTTAGAAAAAGAAAAAAAAA
>PVJN01063952.1:0-10628 GCA_004026805.1 Lasiurus borealis
GAAAACGGCTGCGAGCTGGACAAAGAGATCAAGAACAGCTTTAACCCAGAGGCCCAGGTGTTCATGCCCATCAGTGACCCGGCCTCGTCCGTGTCCAGCTCCCCGTCGCCTCCCTTCGGTCACTCTGCCGCTGTCAGCCCCACCTTCATGCCCCGGTCCACGCAGCCTTTAACCTTCACCACTGCCACTTTCGCCGCCACCAAGTTCGGCTCCACCAAAATGAAGAACAGCGGCCGGAGCAACAAGGTGGCACGCACTTCTCCCATCAACCTGGGCTTGAACGTGAACGACCTCTTGAAGCAGAAAGCCATCTCCTCCTCCATGCACTCTCTCTACGGGCTGGGCCTGGGGAGCCCGCAGCCGCCACCCCAGCAGCCAGCCCAGCCGCCGCCGCCTCCCCCGCCGCAGCCGCAGCCGCAGCCGCAGCAGCAGCAAAAAACCTCGGCTCTTTCTCCTAACGCCAAGGAGTTCATCTTTCCTAACATGCAGGGTCAGGCCGGCAGTACCAACGGAATGTTCCCAGGTGACAGCCCCCTCAACCTCAGCCCTCTCCAGTACAGTAATGCCTTCGATGTGTTTGCGGCCTACGGAGGCCTCAACGAGAAGTCTTTTGTAGATGGCTTGAATTTTAGCTTAAATAACATGCAGTATTCTAACCAGCAATTCCAGCCGGTTATGGCTAACTAAAAAAAGAAAAAGGAAAAAAAAAAAAAAAAGCCGTAAAAGTTAAAAGTACAAGTTAAAAAACGCTTGGGCCCGAGGAGGGTTTTTTTTTTTTTTCCCCCCACCTCCTTGAGATTTTTTTTTTTTTTTTTAAGCATATAGTACAGATACATTCAAGCTTGGTTACAAAAAAAAATAAAACCTGCATCATTTTTCATTTGCCAACCAAGCACAAAGTTATTTTATACTGACTGTATATTTTAAAGTATACGCTCAGATATGGCCTCTTACAGTATTTAAGATAGAGCAAGGACATGGCTGATTTTTTTCTTTTTATAAAAAATTGGCACTAATAAGTGGGTTTATTGGTCTTTTCTAATTGTATAATTTAATTTAGTACAAAGTTTGTAAAATATCAGAGGATATATATATATTGTTTCTACGACATGGTATTGCATTTATATCTTTTTACTACAGTGATCTGTGACAGCAGCAGCTTCATGTTGTATTTTTTTTACTGAAATTGTAAAATATCCATCTTAAAGACATCAACTATCCTAAAAATTGTGTACAGGATATTCCTTTAGTGGTGGAATTAAAATGTACGAATATTTGCTTTTTCAAAAAATGTATTTTCTGTTAAAGGTTTAAAGATTTTTGCTATATATTATGGAAGAAAATGTAATCGTAAATATTAATTTTGTACCTATATTGTGCAATACTTGAAAAAATGGTATAAAAGTATTTTGAGTCAGTGTCTTACATGTTAAGAGGGACTGAAATAGTTTATATTAAGTTTGTATTAAAATTCTTTAAAATTAAAAACGCTTTTTGTGGTCTTTTAAACCTTTGCCCAAGATCTACTACTCTCTCTGGAGTTCAAGACGGTATAAATGCTAATGATGCAGAAAGGTCTGGCTCCTTGAACCCAAAGGAATAATGGAAAGCAGTTGCTCTACCAGTGGAACAGAGAGTAGTTTGCCACATAAAGAGTTGTCCTGTCGAAGCTCCGTAGCCTGCCCAGTGCTTGGGACCTCTCTCCGGTCCAGCTCTGTCTCCCCTTGCTAGGGATGGTTTGCTAAAGCTAGTCACAGCAAGCTTTAGCATGTGTCATGCTGACAGGGACGGTGATAAAATGAAAGGCATAATCTGAGAGGATTTATTGGAAATGTATATGGAGAGAGACCATTGGATCGGTTCTCTGTTTCTGTCGGGGAGATGAACAGCTCATAAAACTTGCTTGGACAAAGCAGCTGACCTAACTTGACAAAGATTTAGGTCTGTTTACTAATCCGTTTACTTAAAGCGCAATCATTGTAGAAATCGGAGAGTTTGTGATCTAAGTCTATTCAAGATTGGACAGGTTGCTAAACACTAGCATTTGTGTGTGCACTTCCCCAGGATCCCGTTTTTATTATTTTTATGGCCAATGGGACAGCCAACCTGCCGGTTTGGGGTTTCTTAATGGTTAGCCATTGATAATGTGTGTCGAATGGTAGTGGCTTGTTAAGGATGGTGTATTTAAAAAACTGATGACCTGGGAGGGACACACTTTAAATGAGTCACGGAACAGTTTAATTGTCCGCTGGTACGGTGTTGATAGAGTATTGGTGACAAAATTGTCCTGAATGGGGAAAAAAAAATAACATTCTCTGTGCTTTTCTAGTAAGAAGCCAGCACAGCCTGGGTTACTAGTGAAATAAATTCGGTGTCAAATGAGTTTTTGGACGTCCGTGTACAAAAGCCTTTTGTCTGTTACCCAAGCAGTTCAGAGCAATAAAATGTTTTCAGGAGACAAGCCCTGAAAATAACAGAGCTAAGCTTTTCTGTCAGCTCCATGGAGAGGCCTTTGTCCTTCCCGGGACAGAATGAGGCTGCGAAGAAGTATTGGGACAGCGAGTGGACGGGCAGAGCTGGCCTGCCAGCACTCAATTATGCGCTTTTGTGGCCACATCACAAAGTTTGAATAGCTGCAAGAACAACCCGGAATGGTTTTAACCATTGTTCTCTGCTAGAGACGTTTGGTGGATGTTATCATAGGCTTAACTTGGAAGAAAATGGCCTTTTTATAAAGGAAGAAAGGCTCCGTTAACATACTTTTCCTGAAAACTAGACTAAGCTGGTCACTCGATAGGCAATGGAATGTGTAAACAATCTGGAACACGAATATATAGATTTTAACTACTAGCTCTTAATGTAAGTCAGAATATCAGCTGAGACCGGTTTGGCTCAGTGGATAGAGTGTCGGCCTGCGGACAGAAGGGTCCCAGGTTTGATTCCAGTTGGGGGTATGTACCTTGCTTGCGGGCACATCTCCACTGTGGGGCGTGCAGGAGGCGGCTGATCGATGTCTCTCATCGATGTTTCTAACTTTCTATCTCTCTTCCTCTCTGTGAAAAATCAATAAAATATATTTTTAAAAAAATATATCAGATTGTAGGAGTGTGTGTATTGACAAAAAAAAAAAAATCTGGACATTGCACCCTGGCTGATGTGGCTTGGTTGGTGGGAGTGTTTTCCCTGTTCCCCGAAAGGTTTGGGGTTCAATTCCCAGTCAGGGCACTTGCCCAGGTTGTGGGATCGATCAATGTTCTCTCTTCCTCCCTTCCCTTTTCTTTTAAAATCAATAAAAACATGTCCTTGGGTGAGGATTAAAAAAAAAATCTTAGGGAAATTTCATATTGGTGCATATGTTCACTTGGCACTTGAAAAGGACTGAATTTTATCTCGATTGGTTTTAAGAAAGCAGTTGTTGGATTTGAGCTTGAGAACTTTATGCTTTTCCTCTTTAGAGAATGAACAAAGGCTCTGTTTCTGTGCTCACTGAGGAGTGGAAGCTCTTTAAAAGGTGTTTTTTCTAACACACAGAAACACTTGCATCGTGTCCCCCATCTTTTCCCCCGTATGCCATCATGTTGTTGAGCCTCTCTGGGGACTGCTTTGGTTGGCAAGTTGGGTTACATCTTACTAGGTCTTCCCTGTCTTTTTTTACTTCAATGACTCGATGGTGGAGCAGCTTTGGAAGGGCCTTCTCCTGATGTCCAGAATCCCGCCTTAAAGGTGCAGGGCTCCCGGACGAGTGAAGAAGATGGGACTAAAATGTAGCCCTGGGTTTAGAAGATTCCTTCACTGCCCGACTTTTCTACCTAAAACCAGGTGTATTGTTCATTCCTCTTTGACTAACTTGAACCTCTATGAGATGGCAAATGTAAGTCCTTCAGCCAAAATGCCCCTTAGAGATAGCGGCAGTGTTGACACTGCTGCTTAGCTTTGAAGGTACGGCTAAAGGTGCCCTGATTTTTCAATAGTTTTTCTAGTGTGTGTGAGTGTTCATTCTCCAATTGGTGTCTTAGGTACTGGCACTTTGAGAGACGTGTTAATCTAGCAAATCTTGAGGATTTGGGTTGTTTTAAAGTGTGACTGGCATCGGAAAAAGCATCTTTCTGGACATACGGAAGCTAATGAAGTAGAATGCTGGTTGGAGAACTTCCTCGACACCCTTTCCCTACACCAGTGGTCAGCAAGCTCATTAGTCAACAGAGCAGCAAACCGAGGCTCGCGAGCCGCAGTTTGCCGACCACTGCCCTACACATACGGAAAAGAGCGTAGGCGTGGCACATCAACGATACATCCTCCCTTGACTAGATCGCATCCGTTCAGAAAACAGCTTTATTTATTTATTTTTTAAATAAATTTTTATTGATTTTTTGACAGAGAGGAAGGGAGAGGGATAGAGAGTTAGAAACATCAATGTGAGAGAGACATCGATCAGCTGCCTCTTGCACACCCCCTACTGGGAATGTGCCCGCAACCAAGGTACATGCCCCTGACCGGAATCAAACCTGGGACCCCTCAGTCCAAAGACCGACGCTCTATCCGTTGAGCCAAACCGGTTTGAGCAGAAAACAGCTTTATTTTTTAAAAAAGATGTTTTCATTACTTTCAGAGAGGAAGAGTGAGGGAGAGAGAGAGAGAAACATCAATGATGAGAAACACCATCCATCGGCTGCCTCCTGCACGCCCTCTACTGGGGATCGAGCCCGCAACCCCGGCGTGTGCTATTCCTGTAGTACACACTCTGTGCCATGTTACATTTCTAACCGAGTGTGCAGAAGCAGGGCTGACTGGAACTCAAACTCAGATATCTGGTTCCAGAGTTCATGTTCTTAAACGCTATGCTTTGTTCCCTCCGATTAATTGCTGTTCTCATTTGCAGTCAGTAGAATACAGACCGTTTTGATGTGTTAACCAAATGACCGGTAGAATCTCCACAAGAGCTAATGAGTCTGCTGGAAGGCGCTTATCCATGCTCAGTAGTCATGATGTTTTGAGAGAGCTGCTTCATATCTCTGGTGGTCATAAACTATAATCACAGGCCATCTGGAGGTATTTTTAGGAATCATTAACAATGCTTATTGATTTTCTTAATTCAATTGTGTAGATTCATTTTTAGAACCACAGGATGACTCCCTCAAACGAAGGACTGCAGATTTAATGGCTCTATCACTTCTAAGTAAAATTGTCTACATCAGACCTGTAGCTGTGTTTACATACATTCCTTACCTGTGTTTATCGATAAACACAGTAAGGAAAGGCTATGTAAGTTACCAAAATAGTTTTCAACGGTGTGCTTCTAGTACTTATGATTTATTTTTAAGTTACTTTAAAAAAATGTCTTAAGCCCAGCTGGTGTGGCTCAGTGTAGAGTGTCAACCCATGAACCGGGAGGTACCGGTTTCATTCCTGGTCCGGGCACATGTCGTGGTTGCAGGCTGGATCCCAGTAAGGGGATGGGCAGGAGACAGCCAATCTGTGATTCTCTCTCATCATTGATGTTTTCTTCTTTCTCTCTCCGCCTCTCCCTTCCTTTATCTGAAATCAGTTAGAACATTTTTAAAAGGATTATCCTAAGACACACCTTTGTAATTATATATGTACAGATGTTGTACTAAATTTTCTTTTTGCTTTTTTAAAAAACATTAAGGAAACCAAATGAACTCGTTTCAAACTGGTTCTGAAAGTCTTTCTTGGAAAAATCAAAGTATATTTTAGTTTTAAATACAAACTCACATTTTAGAAGCATAAGCTATTATGGGTGAACTTACATTTCCTTTTAGTGTTGCTGTTAGTTTTGAACATGTTGAAATTGCAAAGTAACCAGAAAAACACATTTTAAAAATGGCTCAGAAGAATTTCTGGAGCTTCTCTGGATTAAATCTTGTTATACTAAACTAGAGCCCCAGTGCACGAATTCACGCACAGGTGGGGTTCCTCAGCCTGATCTAGGCTGGGAGGGACCGCAGGAGGTTGGCTAGTTGGGGGAACCATGGGAGGTTGGCTGACCACCAGGGGGCAGCTCCTGCATTGAGTGTCATAATGACCGGTTGTTCAGTTGACCTGTTATAGTGGTCTCTTAGGCTTTTATATATATAGATAGATGCCTACTATTTAGATTTTGGATTAGTTAGAATTTGATTGGGTTTTTGGAGATTTAGATTGGGCTAAATGTCTTGTCATCAATGGTATTTGACTTGTAAATAATAAAGCACTACTAATCATTTCTCAATATTTGAGTTTTAAGATTTATATCTTAAAAGACTTGATATATATATATACATACATATATATATATATATTTTTTTTTAATCTGTAAGTGGAGATTTGAGATCATCTCACAATTAGGCAACCCTTAGAAGAAAACAGTGAGCTAGGAGGCAGCCCATGTCTAGAGGCTATTTGAAATTATGAGTCTAATTTCTTTCTTAAGCAAGTTGTCATCTGACTGAGATGGCTCAGTTTCTTCATCTGCAAAATGGGTATAGTGACCTCAGCATACTTCCTCAGGGGACAAACCACCTGACTAGGAAGAGTTGTCATTGAATTAATGGAGCATATTCTTAGGCGCCCTACCTATTTAGAAGCCACGACGTTCGGAAGTCAGAAAAGCAAATGAAGACCATAACCGTTTATGAGGTCCACATTTCCTTGTCCAGTCTATGCTTTGCACCAGCAGAATTAAATACAGATTCTACAGGAACAGCCTAGCAGCCATTCTGTTCATGTGTCGGTAGTAAACACCACCAACCGAGTGCGTAATTCTAGTTTTGAGGTGCCGAGAGGGAGACCGGCGTTCCAGTCTTCTCTTCCATGCAATCAGCAGATTGATTGAAGCCCAGTGTACAAGCTGATGAGCCTGAGGGAGCAGCCAGCGACGTTGGCTAACGCGCCCCATGCAGCTGTGAAAAGCGTGGAAACGGTGGTTCCCATTTAAATGAGAGACCGGCTCGGGAAGCGGAGCCATTCAGAGGCAGCGCCGGCGGGAGATGCGTCACGCGGAGAGTGGGGCCGGCTTTATCTTACTGCAGGTAGGAGGGAGGGGGAGGCCCGCTTTCCAGAAGGGAAAAACATTGAGGACTGGGAAGGAAAAACACATTCCGTCCGGCATGATGAGTGCTTTGCTTCACGGGTAAAATATGAGCAGTGCGCAGAACAGAGAACAGGTGTAACATATTTTTAGACAAACCTTGGCGTCTCCTGTAGGTCGCATCCCTTCTCTGGACACTCTCCTCGGAGCATTTCAGAGGTAATCGTGCGGAGAAACCACAGTTACAAAATGAGATAGACGTGGCGTTTAGGGAAGTGGCTCTTTTTTTTTTTGGAGGGACTGAGTGTTAAAGTCGAACGTAAACTGCCTTCCCAGCCATCAGGTGGCGGCTATTTTTAAACGCCGGTTCTCTGCTTCTCTACGTGCCCTTCGACAGCTCCTCTCCTCCCCCGTGGGGCTGTGCAGAGCTGGGGGACACGGCGGCAGGAAGGCTGGGTCGTGAGGTCCCCCTGCACCAGCTTCCGATGTAACACGGCTCCTTACTCCTTTCGGCTGGAAGACACGTGATGGGCATGGGCTCCACACCAATCTCACCTGGTTCCTAGTAAATGGGCATAAATGGACGCCTCCTGGGCCCTGTTAGAAAGGAACACCAAACACGCGGTCTGTTTGGTTGAAGAAACAGCCTCAGAGGACCCTGCCGATGTGGCCCGTGTTAGTCAGGGGTCCAGATGGGCTGGGACATCGGTTCAGTCCCTTTTCTATTCTTTTTTTTTTTTTTAATATATTTTATTGATTTTTTACAGAGAGGAAGGGAGAGTGAGAGTTAGAAACATTGATGAGAGAGAGACATCGATCAGCTGCCTCTTGCACACCCCCTCCTGGGGATGTGCCTGCAACCAAGGTACATGCCCTTGACCAGAATCGAACCCGGCACCTTTCAGTCTGCAGACCGATGCTCTAGCCACTGAGCCAAATTGGTCTCGGCCCCTTTTCTATTCTGAACTAAACGCCGGCAGCCAGCCACCCGCTAGAAAGCCGTGGCCAGTAAGGAGGAAGGTGGGCCTGTAGATCTGCTCTGTAAGGAGCACGCCTGTCCTTTTCCCTCTCGCTCTGGTTCCATCCAGATCTGCCTACTCCCCTCGGAGCTCTTTTCCCAAAAAAGGAACCCTCCTTGTGTAAACTACCTGCCACTCGAAGTTCCTCGGAGCCTCGGTGACTGGAGCCAGCCAGCTGTTTTCCGGGAAACGGGATGAGGATCTCTAAACGGTTTCAATGCAAGGTCCAAGGTGGCTGCCACCCCGGGAAGCCTGCCTGGCAACGAAGGTGTCACCAGAGGCCCTTTAACTATAATGATAACGACTTTGAACACTTTTTAAAAATATATGTTTATTGATTTTTTACAGAGAGGAAGGGAGAGAGAGAGCTAGAAACATCAATGAGAGAGAGACACACCGTTCAGCCGCCTCCTGCACGCCCCCAGTGGGGATGTGCCCGCAACCAAGATACATGCCCTTGACCAGAATTGAACCTTGGACCCTTCAGTCTGCAGGCCGACGCTCTATCCACTGAGCCACACCGGTCTCGGCCGATAACGACTTTGAGAACAACTTGGTTTTCGCACCGGCTAGAAAGGGTTTCACCTGGGGAAATTCCCGCTTTCTGGATTTCACAAAAGATTGTAGGAAAGGAAGGACACTTGGTCACTTAGGACAAAGCGATTGTTGGAAGGAGGCTCTTGTGAATGACCTGAACCACGAACGTTGAAAGGACGTTTTAGCTTCTGTGTAGAAGGGATGAGGGTGGAGGGCTGCAGGTGAGGCCTTACCCCCACCCCATCCCGCACCCCTGGAGCCTCTGCCAGAGGAGAAGGTCAGGCAGCTGGTAGGAAAGGGGTTTCTTTCTTTGGGGTCCCAGAAAGGAACGGTGAAGAGGGACCCCTGTCTGTACCACCTGGGGACTTGTCCTGGAGATCAGGTCTCCTCGGTGGAGGCTCTGCAGGTTGAGAGCGGACATGTCCCCCTGGCCAGGCACACCACACTGTGCTGCTGGCTGCGTGTCTGCTTCCGGACTGCGGCGGCGGGCAGGTGGCTGGCTGCACATGTGCCTCGCGTGCTGCCTGTTGGATGGCCATGTTTTCACATGATCACAGAGTCTCAGGGAGTCCAGAGAAGGCTCCATAATGATACTTGTATTGTATTTACTATGTGCTTAGATATGTTTCTAAACACGTATTTTTACATCAAATTTCCTAAGAACCTCCCAGAAATTGTGCTGCTTTCTTCATTTACAGATAAAGAAATGGCTGCAGACTCCTTTGTGTGTGTGTGTGTGTGTGTGTGTGTGTGTGTGTGTGTGTGTTTCAGAGAGGAAGGGAGAGGGACAGAGAGATAGCAACATCAATGATGAGAATCATTGATTGGCTGCCTCCTGCCTGCCCCCTACTGGGGACCGAGCCCACAACCCAGGTATGTGCCCTCGGCTGGAATCAAGCCCAGGACCCTGCAGTCCGCAGGCCAGTGCTCTAACCACTGAGCCAAACCAGCCAGGGCGTGCAGACAGCTCCTG
The DNA here is from genome assembly GCA_004026805.1 of Lasiurus borealis. Classification (NCBI taxonomy): domain Eukaryota; kingdom Metazoa; phylum Chordata; class Mammalia; order Chiroptera; family Vespertilionidae; genus Lasiurus; species Lasiurus borealis. The sequence continues at coordinate 9,557 of PVJN01063952.1, forward strand.
CCAGAGCAATGCCCGAGCTCTTTGCTTGGAACTGTGGGATTCTGTTTCCAGAGTCCAAGGTCCTTAACCCTTCATTGCCCCGCTCCTGGGTGACCTCCATGGGAAGGCTCAGTGAAAGAGCCACACTCGATTATTTGGGAGAAGCGATCTAAAGTGCACCTCGTGCCAACTTTCCCTCCCCCGAGCACCCAGCGTGGCCCTGGAAACGGTTGTTGGCTCGGCAACCCCGGGCTCGTTTTAATGCCAGCCTCTGCCAGGCACAAGCAGGAAAGGGACATTTGCTGCAAAAACACAGCGGAAGATGACCTCAGAGCTTGAAGGCCCCAGGCTTGCTTCATTTATGCACATCGCTACCCCTGTCCGGGCGCTGGGGTTCTCTGGGAAGATCTTAACAGAACTGAGCTCTTTAAGGAAAAGCATGAGGTTGACTAGTAGCTGCTCTGGGCTCAGATTCTCTGAGGTCCCCCCGTGATTTCAAACAAAGTGAGATACCATTTAAACAGTGTCCGTGTGCATCCACTCAGCACGTTCACCGAGCATGCGCGCACGGGGCTCCCGGAGCCGGCGGTGATATGGGTAAACCTTTAGGACCTTCCCAGGAGCTCAAAAGAGAACACATCCGCCCACGACGTCATAGACAGGAGAAGGTGACCTTGTGAATAAAAAGGGGTACGGAGCACGCCCACCTGAGGGGGTCTAGATGGGAGCGGGGGTTACCAGGTCACAAAGAATGACTCATCTGGGGGAGCAGGGGCCCCCTCCTTTCTGCATCCGATGTGTCCACAGAGGGAAGAACGCGGGCTGCTGGTCCCCGGGGCAGGAAAGGCAGAGGAAATCAGAACCAGACGCCCGGCTGCTGGCCCGGCACTCCCAGGAGGCCTGCCTTTGACTTTGGCCATGTCAGAGTTTCTCATTGCTCCGGGCTTTGTACAGACAGACCGTTGGGAAACAGAGGTGGTCTGGAACAGCAGTCGGCAAACTGCGGCTCACTGGCCTAGAACCTTTATATTCACCTGCCCCAGGGGTGGGATGGTGGGAAGGCAAAGGGAAGACGGTGGTGGTGGTGGTGGTG
>PVJN01063953.1:0-10628 GCA_004026805.1 Lasiurus borealis
CGCCCCAACTGCCCCCCACTGCCAGGATGCTTGCCCCAAACTGGGCCCCTGCCAGTCTGCTTACCCCCAACTGCCCCCCTGTCAGCCTCCTCACTCCCAAATGCCCTCCCCTCCAAGCCTGATCGCCCCTAACCACATCTGCCTTGGCCCAGTCACCATGGCTTTGCGGGAAGGACGTCTAAAAGGTCTCCCAGTCTAATTAGCATATTTCCCTTTTATTAGTATAGATTACAGAATTTACATTTTAATTTTTGCTCTGCTAGAATGAAGTAACACCAAAAGAGACAGTAAAATAGGAAGGGTGCTTAATGCTCAAGGCCATTGAGAAAATGTTGTCCTTTATTTTAAAAGTACGGCTCCATGGCAAGCGATCTGAGGACACAGAGAACATGTGGGTTTCTTTCTGGCTTCCCTCGTTTCGGCTCCACCGTTGCAGCTCGCTTCACTTCCCCTCTCACGTACCTCTCTCTTTGTATTTTTAAGCATGTAATAACCCTGTGCAGAGTGCCCCATAGGTTTCCCAGTATTACGAAAATCCCTTCCACACACTTTATGATCTGGGGATGCTCTTCCCACCACATGCAGATCAAGGAGTCACTACAGGCTCATTGACAAGATGGAGCCTCAGAGGCTCCTGCAGAAATTCTGCAGGCTCCAGAGGCCCTGCTCGACTAAATTGGGAAGGGAAATGAACACGCGCAGAGAACATATTTCATACATTTCCGATGGGAGTGTTTGCTTATAATAGAACCATAAAAAAAAATCCCACAGGAAGCCAGCCCCTCCCCCAATAAAATAATATTCCCAAATTGAAATAGAGTCCATGAGATTTCAAGCACGTTTAAAACGATTTAAAAGTGTTTTTGAAATGGATAAAACTGCTCAATATGTACAGGTACAGGGAAAACACACATACACCCGGGATGGGGGCAGATGACCCATCAGAGAAGTAGTACTTTAAGGAGAAGGGAGTGGTGAGGGGCAGCAACCACTGACTAGTTCGTGCCCCGGTAGTAATACCACTGCTGTTATCATCTTGGCCTCCGGCTCTTGGTCTTTCCTCGCTGGGCCTGCTCACCCCCTCTGCTGGCCTAATTGCCAGTCTGCTTGCCCCCAACTGCCCCCCTGCCAGCCTCCTCACCCCCATGTGGGCATGACAGCAGGTGGCCAATGCCTGGGTCAAGACAGGCCCCAGCTGGGGCTCCAGGTCAGGCGGACGGAAGGGTGCCACCGGCAGGATGCTGCAGAGCCTACGGGTCAGGACGCAGAGCATCCCAGGGGCGGGTCGTGGCAACACAGCGTGCACTTGCTTGCGGGCACCTGGGAGAAATCCCCGGGAAGCACCCACCACGTTTGAGAGGACCAACAGAGTCCAATGAAATCACATTAACAGAAATCTCCAGGGACCCGGGTCTGCTCCTGCCTCTCCAGAGTCTTGCTCTGCTTGAGAATCTCTGCTACGTTATGGTGGTCACTTGGGCTCTGCAAATGTGTCACCAGTGCCCTGACCCCTCCCAGTGCACCAACTCCTCGTGGCCCAGGGTACCGGGAGGGAGGAGGCAGCTTCTCCTTTTTTGTGACAGCTTGGCAGAGCAGGTCTTCAATTTTTCATTTATAGGGCACCGTTCTCCCGGTCAAGCTGGAGTTCTGGTCCCCACCTTGGGCTCAGAGCTCTTGCTCTCCAGAAACGACTCAGGTGTCATGGCTGGGCCCAGCTTAACATGCCTGGTGCCCTTTCCTGAGGTGACCTGCGAACCTGAGTGGCCCCTCCTTGAGTTTCTCTTGCAGAGACTCCTCTGGCCAAAGGAGAACGGCCCCTGGAAGCAGGCCATCCCACCAGACTTCAAGGCCCTCCCAGACACAGCGCAGACTCGAGACCCCTGCCACCTGCAGCATGCTTGTCAACGCAATGGTGGTGGGGAATTCGGTACAACCAGTCAAGTTTGCGGGATTCCCCATGTTTTCCTGGGGAAGGACCCAGGACTGGTTAGTACTCCAGCTGTGCGGGGCTACCAGAATCCAGAGGTAGCTCTCTGGTCTGAAAGGCGGACTTTAAAATGTTTAAATGGAAGATCTGAGTGAGAGATTCAAAGGGCACGGGAATTACTGCACAATGAACACTTGCTGGATGCCAGGTGCCATCAGGTGCCATGCCATGCTCTTTATTTTCCCAGCAAAACAGAAAGTGGACGTTTATATCTCTATTTTTTACAGACAAGGACACTACAACTCTTGGATGTTAAACTGTTTGCTGAAAGTCTCCCCCGCTCCCCCCTCTCTCTCCCCCTTCCCCGCACAGAGAACTCAAAACGCAGGTCTTCCAATTCCCACACCACTCTCTGTCCATCATCAAATACTGTTTTCCAAATGAATGCCGTGCAGTGCACTGGAGTACCTGCGTGCCAATGTGTCTGTGATTGCTTGTGAGCATGCACCAACGCAAAGGCACACACACAAACCCAGCACCAGGGTTGTAATTCAGCTCTCCTCATACTCAGGCACGGTGAAGATAAGCAGCTTTAACTAGGGCAGCCTTAATTTAGAACGGGGCCAAGATGGATCGTGAAATGAGCCAAATTAATTGGCATTTTAATTCTTTTCAAGACCGAGTCGCACTTAAAGCTTCAGAGGCTGAGAATAAAATCACGGGCTCGGTTCATTCAGAGCTGGGGAAGAACGCAGCGCTTCACCCACAGTGATCCCGCATTAGCAACGCCGACTGTGGTGGGAGCATCAACACACACAGTTCATTCCACAGGACTGACTGCCCTGGCTTTGGCTGGAATGCACAGGATTTGGAGCAAAGACAGGTGTGTGGGGGGGGGGGGAGGAAGGAAAGAGGGGGTGTGTAATAAGCAATAATAAATGTTTACTGTTTTAAGCTTGAGTTTTTGGAGTCATTTGTTACACAGTATTAGTGAGGTACTAGCTAACTGATACTGACAGTAACTTTCCTTTCTAGTCGCAAAACGACTGGGATAATTAGGTTTGGCCCTTCTCAAACTCTGTTACTGGAAAATGGAATGAACATTCTGCTTAGTATTTTTCCCCTAAAAGAAACAGATTAAAAAAACATGCTGTTATTTACATAACTTGATTTTAAACACAAAGAAATTATGTATCACTTTTCTTTAGAAAAAAATTAAACAGGTTATGACAATGAGAAATTGGAAGTTTCAAATAAAGCATCAAGATGCAATAAACATGTCAAAAGCAAGAGTACAGCCGAACTGGTTTAGCTGAGTGGACAGAGTGTCGGCCTTTGGACTGAAGGGTCCCAGGTTTGATTCCGGTCAAGGGCATGTACCTTGGTTGCAGGCACATCCCCAATGGGGGGTGTGCAGGAGGCAGCTGATCAACGTTACTCTCTCATCGATGTTTCTAGCTCTCTCTCCCTCTCCCTTCCTCTCTGTGAAAAATCAATAAAATATTTTTTTTAAAAAAAAGCAAGAATACAGATGAAGCATGTGTTTTCAAAGGAAAGCATAAAATAAAAATAATCAGCACCAGACAGTTACAATGTTCACCCAAATGGAGGGTCGCTGAGAAGAGGAGGGCATTTCTGATCTGCACTAACCTGGGGGCCCTGAGGTTGGAGAGAACTGTGCCGAGGCTCTTCTCTGGAGTCTGTGCTGTGCTTCTCGCTAGGACTCCTGGCCAGGAGTTGGGACAGACCGTGATTCTCCCTTTGTCTCAGGCCAGGGCAGAGAGAGGTTCACAGAACCATCCCAAAAGTTTCAAACAAGACAGGGAGGCCACTGGACTCCTGCCTGAGTCCCACCTGCAAAATCTAGAGACCAAAGAGATAGGCTGACTAGCTGGCACAATGCTAGTGAAGCAGTGACTGTTGGGTGGGATGGGGACTGAGGGGTTTCATGGAGTGTGCAAAACAAGGATAGGGATCTGGAGGGACAGCCCACTGAAGGCAGTTCAAATCCTCCCCAAACAGTCCAACTGCCAAAGGATCCCAACCGAAAGGGACTGTGTGCCTACAAATAGCAGGGGCGTGGCCAGTGAAGGAAAAGTGCGTTCCCGCGCTAAAACAAAGTGCAAGAGAAGGTTCTGAGTGTGCGACTCTGAAGAGCCCAGGTCAAACACTCGTACCTGGCTACAGAACCAATCGGCACGAACTTGGTGGCTTAAAGCAACACCCACTGACTACCACAGTTCTGTAGGTCGGAAACCCAGCACAGCTGCATTCCCTGTTCAGGGTCTCATGGGGACACGCTTGCTAACTGGGCCTTGGGATCCTCTTCCCCATTCGTCCCTGGTACCGGCATAATTCAGCTCCTTGCTGTGGTAAGATCGGGGTCCCCGTTTCCTTCCACCCAGCCTGCTCTTCTCACAACATGGCAACTCGGTCTCCCAGGCCAGAAGAAAGGCACCTGCTGCGGCTTATCTCGCTTAAGGACTCACCGGGTTGAATCAGGCATACCCTGCGTACTCTTCCTTTTTACCAACTGATTAGACCTTAATCACATCTGCCAAATACCCTTGTCTTTGCCATATAACGAAACCCAAACACAAGAGTGACTCGGGGGAGAGCGTGTAAACCAGGTGGCAGGAATGTCGGAGACAATCTCAGACTCCTGCCCCACTCACCACGAAAGCGCCAGAGAGCCCGCCTAGAAGACACCAGGAGCGCAATTCATTCTGGGCTTTGCCAGGCAGGCATCGCCGTCCTACTCCCCTCACCCCATTCCCTGTGTGATCTGATCCTGATTAAAATGCTGCTGGAGGAAGGGTGGGGGCATGAGGTGGGCAGGATAGATGACAATCCTGTTCCCTGTACTCCCAACCCACAGATCACAGGTGCTGGCTGTGTGTGTGTGTGCGTGCGTGCTTGCGTGCGTGCGTGTGTGTGTGTGTGTGTGTGTGTAGGGGAGGGACCGAGGGAGGATTATACATTTTAACTACTCGGTTGTGACTATGACCAAGGTACTTTTAATTGCCCTAAAAATGAACAGTCAGGGGATTGCCTAAGTTTAAGTAGGAAGGGTGAACAAATCAAAATGTTTTCTAATTAAACCTTGAGTCCTGCTTGGCCAATTACAAGAACTTTACCTGATTAATGGGGTTTAGAGGCCATTGGTTTTCTTTTGTACGCTTCCTGAACTTTAAACACCTAATAAATGTATTAAGTACATATTTATATACTTTATAAATTTGAGAACACTATAAAGTATTATTTACAAAAACGTTGGTAATATATGAGTTTCATACTAAAGTTCCAAAAACAAATGAAATCACTCTTGCTTGGACATACTACTAGGTTTTTAAGAACGTGGGTTCATTAAAAAGAGTAAAAGACCTTTGGCCCAGATAAAGAAGACAAATCTAAACTTTCAGAAAATGGCTTTTGCGGCTGTCACATCACTCTGATTCCTTTGTGTAATGTGCTATCTTCGACTTGAATGACATGCACAAGGACTGTTGAGCATTTCAGGTAAATGCCAAATTCCATGGCATGAAGCTTAGTAAGTCTCAAATCTCAGAAAACACATCTCATTTGCAAAGTACTTTTAAAGATAAAAGTAAGCCCTTAGGACATGAAGACTGATACTCTTTCCAAGTATCTGGAGAAATAAGATGTGTAAAAGGCATGTTGTTAAATTAAGCATATTTGCCGAGACCGGTTTGGCTCAGTGGATAGAGCGTCGGCCTGCGGACTGAAAGGTTCCAGGTTCGATTCCGGTCAGGGGCATGTACCTTGCTTGCGGGCACATCTCCACTGTGGGGCGTGCAGGAGGCGGCTGATCGATGTCTCTCTCTCATCGATGTTTCTAACTTTCTATCTCTCTCCCTTCCTCTCTGTAAAAAATCAATAAAAATATATATATAAATTAAGCATATTTACATGATTGGGACACAATATAATTCTACACAAATGTAAAATATTAGTCTGTTGCAGATGTCCTACACCAGTGGTCTGCAAATCACGGCTTACGAGCCGTGATTTGCCAACCACTGTTCTAGACTCATTTGTGGATAATGTTCCATGTAAAGGGACTAGCTGGACAGTGGGAGCAGAGATGTTTTTGTTCTACATAACCAACAGTAAGGCTCTTAAGGAAGTTGTTCAGAGAATTATGCAGCTTTTCCATGAAGCAAGAAGTCAGCCTGGCCCAGCCAATACTGCAAAGCTTAGACAGGAATACTGGAGCACTGATGACTTTAAACAAAAGAACCAGACCAGAAGTATTTCCCTGTTCCAATATTCTGCTTTAGGGGAAAAAATGATATAAGCAAACATAATCAAGTAACAATTGTTAGGTACATTTTAAGAGTAGGAGTTAACTAAGTGCCAGGTAAGTGATTTCACCATAACCCAGTAAAGTAAGGACTAATATTATCTATCCTGCCATTCAAGATTTCTGGACACTGCCAGCCCAATAACTTGGTCACATAAAGAAAACCAAGCATCAGAGCTGATTCCTCACCAGCCTTAGAGAAAACATGAACGGCAACTAGATTTCTAATTATATTCCCCACAATGATATTTACTATTTTATAATTTAATTTTTTCATATTTCTCATTCTTCTTCTTTTTGTAATGTATTTTATTGATTTTTTTTACAGAGAGGAAGGGAGAGGGATAGAGAATTAGAAATGTTGATGAGAGAGAGACATCAATCAGCTGCCTTCTGTACACCTCTTACTGGGGATGTGCCCGCAACCAAGTACATGCCCTTGACTGGAATTCAACCTGGGACCCTTCAGTCCTCCATCCACTGAGCCAAACCGGTTAAGGCCATATTTCTCATTCTTGTCCTAATGTGTCTCCCATACTTAAGTTCCAAAACACAGAGCAAGCAAGCAGCAGGGCTTTCCGAGGATGACTCCTGATGGGCTGTTCATTGCAGTGGAACTGGCACAAGACGGATTCAAAGCTCCTTCTCATACCACTCATCATAAAACACCCCCATGATCAAGGGTGTCCCTCATCTTGTGACTTTGGTACCACTTCCCAATTCACCCCAGAGACAGTAAATACAGCACAGATATTCACAGAGGGCATTAATAAAGGTACTCTGACATCTGTACAAAATTGGTTTGTTTATTGTACCCTATATCTAACAAGAGCAAGAGATAAAAGCTCTTATTAGAATATTTTCCACAGCAGGCCGATTTTACACCTGTATCAAGTTCCAAAATAGTCTAATCATGTAAATAAGCTTAACAAGAAGGTAATTAATCATCCCAAACAAATTTCCCAAACAAACATTCATGGTTAAGGAAGAGCCATTCCAATGAGGAGGTTCAGAGCACACACACACACTTGCTATTTAACTACTGCAGAGACACAATGGGATCTCAAAAGGCAGAGCAGGGGGGACAGGGTCTGGGTTCGGCCTGGAGAGCACTGATCCTCACGTTCAAGGCAGATGAAGTGGGGTGACAAGGAATACTTGGAGAGGAGGACAAAGGAGGACACAGAACGGATATTCCAAGTTTGGCTTCAGAGAGGGCACCTGCGAAAACTCTTAGGCAAGGCAGGGCAGGGCACCTTGAGGACACTAACTCGTTTTCTTCTCACACTGGAATTCACCTGTAATACTCGTGTTCCAGAAAACTCAGAGCTTGGATGTCCTCATCATTTGTAACCAGGCAGCACGAGAAACTGAAAACAAGAACAGCGGTTCAAACAATGTCTCCTCCCAAACAACTGCCTGGAACAAGCATGTTCTGCAAGCTGCTGATGGGTCTTTTTCTAAAAGTTCACAGAAGAAAAACCAGAGTAGCCAATAAACATATCAAGTAGATGCAGATTAGAGCTCCAGTGAGGTGTTATTTCACACTCAACTGTCTGATGGAAACTGAATACTTCCATAATATCAAGTGTTGGTGAGGACAGAACAATCCTAACGAGAGTGTAAAATGGTGTACTCTCTTTGGAAAACAATTAGCCTTCTAGTGCAACTGAAGATGTTCATATCCCATGATCTGGCAATATAACTCATAGGTAGATAAGACTAGCGAAATCTCTTGTACACGTGCACCAAAAGACCTGAATAAGAACATGTATGCCAGTACAGTTTGCAATAACTAAGCATTAAAGCAAGGCAACTGTCCATAGAAGAATGTATGTATTTACTTTGTGGCATATGTAACTAGTAGAATATCACACATGCATAAATATGAATAAATGTCATAAATATGTTTAAAATATAGCAAACTGCAAAAGAAGGCAAATATGATTAATCATATCAAGTTTAAAACAAAGTAAGTTGTTTAGGAATATGAACATATGAGGACATCTATAAAGAAAAGCAATGAAATGTATACCAATAATGAGCTACCAGAAACAGGAAGAAAACAATTCCATTTACAAGTGTATCAAAAAGAATTAAATACCTAGGAATATAACCAAGAAGGTAAAAGATCTGGACTTGGGAAACATTGCTGAAAGAAACGGAAGACACAAATAGCTAGAAATATACAGCATGCTCAAGGATTGAAAGCACTCGCATCATTGAAATGTCCTTACTATCCAAAGCAATCTGCAGATGCAATGCAAGCCTTATCAAAATACCAATGACATTTTTCACAGAACTAAAACAAATAATTTGAAAATGTATATGGGACCAAAAGAGACCTTGAATATCCATAGCAATCTTGAGAAAAAACAAAGTTGGAGGTTTCACACCACTTAATATCAATCTATACTACAAGGTTAGAGTAATCAAAACAGCATGGTACTGCCATATAAGGAGACACGTCAATAGAATAGAATAGAATAGAATAGAATAGAATAGAATAGAATAGAATAGAATAGGGAGCCCCAAAATAAACCCATGCATGTATAGTTAATTAATATGTTACAAAGAAGGCAAGAACATACAATGGGTAAAGAAAGTCTCTTCAATAAATGATGTTGAAAAAACTGGACAGATACATGCAAAAAAAAAAAAAGAAACTAGACCATATTCTCACACCATATATAAGAATAAACTCAAAATGGATTAAAGACTTGAATGGAAGATTTGAAACCATAAAATTCCTAGAAGAACACATAAGCAGTAAACTCTATGACATAGAGTTTAGCAATATTGTTTTGGATATGTCTCACTGGGAAAACACAATAAAAATAAGCAAATGGACTACATCAAACTAAAAATCTTTTACACAGTAAAGAAAACCATTCAATAAAATGAAAAGGCAGCCTATTAAATGGAAGAAGATATATGCAAATGATATATATGATAATGGGTTAATATCCAAAATATATGAAGAACTCTTACAGCTCAACATCAAAAACACAAACAATATAGTTAAAAATAATGGGTACAGGACATGAGTAAACATTTCTCCAAAGAGGACATACGGATGGTAATAGACACACGAAACGATGCACAACATCAGTAATCATAAAGTAAGTGCAGATCAAGCCTACAATGAAATATCACCTCACACCCGTCAGAATGGCTGTCGTCAATAAGTCAGCAAACAGCAGTGTGGGCTAAGATGTGGAGAAAGGGAACTTCATGCACCCTTGGTGGGATGGTAAAGTGGTGCGGCCACTATGGACTGGGTGACAGGAATAGGAGTGTCCACTAGACTGTGGTGTTTCTTAATACCCCACATGTATGTTAAGAATATTTGCTTCTAAGAAACCCTGTTTGAAGGAGTGCCAGCTGCCTACGGATCCCAGGCTGACATCAGGCCACTTTCCTTCAGTGAAGGCGCCAATTGTGAATCATTGCTGGGGGCTTTTTCTCCAGTGAGTGAGCTGCCAAATTCAGAGTGACCAATCCAAACTCATTTTACATGAGTTTGTAAAACTTTTTTAGGATTAAAATACATTGATGTTCTAAGATGCTTATCCTTGAATCAATTTGGTTTTTAGGGACAGCTGGCGTTTAGAATGCCACCCGAACAATAAAGAGCCTCCCTATGTAAACTTCTGTCTGGGGAGGTTTTCCCTGCCACACTCTGAGAGAAGGTTCTATCTGCATCCTCAGATTTCTACACACACCACACTCTCAACTTGAGCTTCACAGGGAGAAGAGGTGCCTCTTCAGCTTATGAAATCGAGGAGACAAGTGAACAAAGATGGAAATGCCCTCTGCAGCACGGAGGTCTAGAATTTTCTGTAAAGAATGAGATATTCTTCGGAGCATCAATAAAGGAGATCATTCATGATTTTTCTGCTGACGGAAATCTTATTAGAACTGTGTTATGGTAACATGTATTTGCAACACCTTCAATCTTTCTACCTTCAGTTTTGAGGGCAGGGAAGAAGGAAGAGATGTAAACATGTAAATCTTGATGCAGGTCCAAAGATCCAGAATTCATTCTCTCTCTCTCTCTCTCTCTCTCTCTCTCTCTCTCTCTCTCTCTCTCTCTCTCTCTCTCTCTCTCTCTCTCTCTCTCTCTCTCTCTCTCTCTCCCTCTTTCCCTCCCTCCCTCCCTCCCTCCTTCCCTCTATCTCTATCTCTATCTCTATCTCCATCTCTATCTCTCTTTTCACATAGAGAGAATTTTAGGCATCAAAACATTTCAGCTTGCTTAAGAAACATTCCTCATAAAATGCAAATAAATATCTCAAGCACTAGTGATCTAAATATGATTTAGAAATGTTTTTAGCCCTAGAGATATCATTGCTTGGTATTTTTGTTAGGTCTTTT
>PVJN01063954.1:0-10628 GCA_004026805.1 Lasiurus borealis
CAGGAAGGGCAGGTGTCTCGCCTCGGGGAGATGGGACCTGAAGGGCCATGAGCTCTGCTCAGGGGCGCGGGGGGGAGGGGGTGCAGACCCGGCACCCCAGGGGGTCCCACTCTCTCTCCTCTCCCTCCAGAAACCTGACCCTCCTCCTTCCCAGCGGGGGGTCCGGGTCCCAGGCCCTCAGCCAGGGGAGGGACCCCGTCCCTGTCCCACGGGCTTCCCCTTCCGTGTCCAGAGCCGGCCGGGCTGCCCCGGGCAGCGGGCCCCTCCCCGCACCTCGCCCCACGCCGCCTGTTATAAATAGGAGGCAGCCCAGCCCGCGCTGGGCCACATCCCGTCACCTGCGGGCGCTGCTGCACTGGCCTCCGACCCGGGAGAATGGAGGCACCTGCACAGGTACCTGAGGGGGGAGCGTGTCCTGGGGTCTCCTCAGCCCGAAGTGGGAGGGAAGGTGTCTCACGTGTGACCCTGAACCCACATGCATGCACACACACACACACACACACACACACACACAGAGGGCGAGGGCAGGAGAGCCACGGAGCCCCCACTGACTGTGGGCTGGGTGTGTGTGTGCAGAGCGCGTATTTGTACACATTCATGTGCACGTATGACTGGGGGGGCCCTGCGTGTTTGTACGCATTCGTGTGCACGTAGGACTGGGAGGCCCCTGCGTGTTTGTACACATCTGTGTGCACGTATGACTGGGGGGCCCTGCGTGTTTGTACACATCCGTGTGCATGTATGACTGGGCAGCCCCCGCTCCTCCTGTATCTGGGGTGTCTCGGAATTTGTGTCAGGGGCCCCCCACCGTCTCAGGACCCCCTGGAGGCTCTGAACAGCCCTCAAAGCCAATCCCCAGAGATCCCCTCTGCCCCGGGAACCCCGGGGGCCGGGGTGGGGTAGGGGGTGGGAGTGGGCGGGGCTGCAGGTCTGGAGGAGGGGGACAACCTGGGCCCTGGAGTCCGAAGCACCTGCCGGAGTCCCTCCCGGCCTCACCCGCATGCAGCCCGCGGCTGAGGGCTCGGCGGGATCACAGGGAGGGAGACACAGGTGGCAGAGCCCGTGCCTGGTGGCGCCCACCGGCAGTCCCCCGGGGCGGCCCGTGTGCTCCTGGTGGCGAGGCAGGAGGGGCCCACACACCGCAGGCCCCAGCAGGGGAGGCCCACCCACCCCACCGGGCACCGAGGTCCCACGCAGCTGGCTGGCTTGCCGGGACACGCACGTCCCCAGAGCACGGGGAGCAGCCTGCTCGGCATACCTGGCAGCCGGCGCTGGCCGAACCCCAGCAGCCGCTTCCCCAGGCTCAGCCCCTTCCCGGGCGCCCCGGCTCGGGAGTGGGAGGCCGGGAGCCCACGCCTGCACCCAGTCACCGGCGGCCTGGTGATTCAGACGGATGGGGACAGGGCGGAAAGCCCGCGGAGGCCTGTGCACTGGCTGGGGGTGTGGGTCTTGGGGCACGAACCTCGGGGAGCAGGTCGGGGGTAAGGGGGGGCCAGGCAGGCCATGGCTCTACTGCCTGGGGGCTCTCAGGTCCTGGCCACCGGCTGCCTCCCCCCCCCCCCCGCCTACTTTTCCTGAGGCCGCAGGCCCAGCTGGGTGGACCCTGCCCCACCCTCGGCTGCCCACAGCCCGGAGTGGCACGGAGGCCTGACCCTTGGCCCAGACCTGGCCGACCAGCCTGGCTCCGTCCTCCTAGTCAGATGCAGAGGTGGGGGGTAGCGGGGGGAACCATCGAGAGCCAGAGGCAAGCCTTCCCAGGTCCCCCCGATACTGCGTCTCCTCTGAGCAGGTCACCTGGCCTCCTCCTGCCCCCAGGCTCTGCCCCGCCTGGGGAAGGCAGGCAGACCCCCAGGCCCTGCTCTCTTTGCCGCCCGCCCCCCCCCGCCATGGCCCAGCTCGGAGCAGCCCTGATAAGACACGTCTGGGGAGGCAGGGTGGGGCCGGGCCGGGCCTTGGGGACATGGCTGGGGGTGAGTCCCAGTGTGGATGAGCCTCAGGTGGGGCTCTGCCCCTGGTGGCCCAGGACACAGCTGTGCTGGGAGCTCAGAGAATGCAAGTCCCCCTGCCCAGGTCCACCCACTATGGGGCTCCTGGCCCACGGACAGGGCACAGTCTCTCCTCTGAGCGGGTCACCTGGCCTCCTCCTGCCCCCAGGCCCTGCCCCGCCCGGGGGGGGGGGAGGCAGGCAGACCTCCCCGGCCCCACTGGCCGAGGCAGAGAGGTCGGGGTGGGGTCCGACCCGGTCAGGCCCCGCTGAGGCCAGCTTCTTGGGCGCAGGCGGGAGGCCACCTCGTGACCTGCTCAGAGGAGAGACCGTGTCCCGTCCGTCCGTGGGCCAGGACCGCCATATCGGGGGGACCTGGGAAGGCTTGCCTCCGGGTCTCCATGGCCTCCTCCCACTCCCAACAACTCCCCACCTCCCCCTTTGACTAGGACGACGGAGCCAGGCCCTGCAAGAACCCCCCGCCCCCGCGCCCCGTGGAGGAGGGGCCCCGGGAGCCGCTGGTGGAGCTGCCGGGCTCCTTCCGGGAGCTGTTCACCTTCTTCTGCGCCCACGCCACGGTGCACGGCGCCGTCCGCCTCGTCTGCTCCGGCCGGAACCGCCTCAAGACGGCGTCCTGGGCGCTGCTGTTCCTGGGCGCCCTGGGGGCCCTGTACTGGCAGTTCGGGCTCCTGTTCGAGCAGTACTGGGGCTACCCCGTCATCATGACGGTGTCCGTGCACTCGGAGGGGAAGCTCTTCCCGGCCGTCACGCTCTGCGACATGAACCCGCACCGGTGAGGGCATGGGGGGCGGGTGGTGCTGGGGGCTGGAGGGCCGGGACCGGGGACAAGGGTCCCTGCATTGCCCTAGGTGTGCCTCGGTTATTATTATTATTATTATTAAAAAAAATATTTTATTGATTTTTCACAGAGAGGAAGGGAGAGGGATAGAGAGTTAGAAACATGGATGAGAGAGAGACTTCAATCAGCTGCCTCCTGCAAGCCCCCTACCGGGGATGTGCCCGCCACCAAGGTCCATGCCCTTGACCAGCATCGAATCCAGGACCTTTCAGTTCACAGGCCAACGCTCTATCCACTGAGCCACACCAGTTCCGGACAGTTATTATTATTATTATTTTAAAATATATTTTACTGATTTTTTACAGAGAGGAAGGGAGAGGGATAGAGAGTTGGAAATATTGATGAGAGAGAGATATCAATCAGCCGCCTCCTGCACACCCCACAGTGGAGACGTGCCCGCAAGCAAGGCACATGCCCCCGACCGGAATCGAACCTGAGACCTTTCAGTCCACAGGCCAATGCTCTATCCACTGAGCCAAACAGGTCTCGGCCGGTTATTATTTTTATATATTTTCATTTTTTGTTCATCCTCACCCAAGGATATTTTTCCATTGATTTTTATTATTTTTTTAAATATATATTTTATTGATTTTTTTTATGAGCGGAAGAGAGAATAGAGAGTTAGAAATATTGATCAGCTGCTTCCTGCACGCCCCCTGCTGGGGATATGCCTGCAACCAAGGCACATGCCCTTGACCGGAATCGAACCAGGGACCTTTCAGTCCGCAGGCCGACGCTCTGTCTACTGAGCCACACCAGTTTTGGCTCCATTGATTTTTAGAGAAAGTGGAAGAAAGAGGGAGAGACAGAGAGAGATACCGATACGTGAGAAACACATCGATTGCTTGCCTCCTGCAGGCGCCCTGACAAGGGCCTGGGCTGGGAGAGAGCCTGCAACTTAGGCACGTGCTCTTGACCGAAATCGAACCCAGGACCCTTGGGGCTGCAGTCCAACGCTCTGCCCGCTGGGCCACACTGGCTAGAGCTTCATATATTTTCATTAATGTCAGAGAGGAAGGAAGAGGGAGAGAGAGAGAAACATCCATGATGAGAGGAAGAGCCATCTCTTGGCTGCCTCCTGCAAGCCCCCTACTGGGGATTCAGCCCACAACGGGGGCCTGACAGGGGATTGAACCTGGGACCTCCTGGTTCCTGGGTTGATGCTCAGCCACTGAGCCACACTGGCCGGGCGAGCCTCTGGGGTTACTGAGGGCCACCTCACCACCCCCCACCCCACCCCCCGTGTGCAGCCAGGACCTCTGAGACCGGCCTCGGGTGGGTCATAAGAAGGGAGAAACAGCCAAGACCGGTTTGGCTCAGTGGATAGAGCGTCGGCCTGTGGACTGAAAGGTCCTGGGTTCGATTCCGGTCAAGGGCATGGACCTTGGTGGCGGGCACACCCCCAGTGGGGGGTATGCAGAAGGCAGCTGATCGATGTCTCTCTCTCATAGATGTTTCTAGCTCTCTGTCCCTCTCCCTTCCTCTCTGTAAAAATATCAATAAAATATATTTAAAGGAAGAAGGGAGAAACAGGTGCAGCTGGGTGTGATCTGTGCCACCTGGCAGGCACCTGGGGTGGGCAGCCAGGGAGCAAGAGGGGAGCCGGGAGGGGTCTCCAGTCGTGGGGACCCCAGAAGAAGGGGGCGGGGCAACACTGCAGTGAGGGGGGCGGAGGCAGCAGGAGCAGAAACAGGAGGGGCTGTGAGGGACCCAGGGGTCGGGCCGGGCCGGGCTGGGGTCCGACTCTCCGTTGCAGCCCAGCTCCCATTTCAGAGCCCCCCTCTGGGCATCCGGATGCGGGAAGGGGCTGCCCTCTGCGGACTCGAGCCCCAGAGGCTGGCCCCCCGCGACGCCCCGGGGACGGAGGTGGGAGGGCCTGGGGTGACCGGCCCGCTCGCCGCCCCCTCTCTCAGGCCCAGCCCGGTGCGCAGACACCTGCAGGCCCTGGACGCCTTCGCCCAGGAGAACATCTACGCCCTCTATCGGTTCAACCTCAGCAGGCGCGAGGGGGACCTCCCCTCGGCCGAGGCCCCGGGCCCCGAGCCCGCCTTCCAGCTGGACCGCCGAGTCCGCCTGGAGCGGCTGGGCGGCCCGGGCAGCCGGCACAGAGTGGGCTTCCGGCTGGTGAGTGTCCCTGGCGGGCCCGGTCGGGGGGATCACAGGGCCCGGTCGGGGGGAGCATCGGTGCTGAGCCACCCCCACCCCCCACCCCCAGTGCAACAGCACCGGCGGCGACTGCTTCTACCGCGCCTACTCCTCGGGCGTGACCGCCGTGCGCGCCTGGTACCGCTTCCACTACGTGAACATCCTGGCGCTGCTGCCCCCGCCGCCCCGGGACGGCCACCGGAGCCACGGCGGCCACTTCGTCTTCTCCTGCCGCTTCAACGGCCAGGACTGCCAGGCCCGGTGAGTGAGTGGGCGGGCGGTGGCTGACCTCCAGGCCCCACCCAGCGGGCGTGGGTGCCACCCGGGGCCCCCGCCAGCGGCAAACAGCTCTGGAGGGAGATAAGGCAGGCCTGGGCCCTTGGGTGCCACACACACGCGCCGGGTGGCGGCGGGGAGGGCGTGTGCCCTCTGAGTGTGGCCCTGTGGTTGCAGGCACTTCCAGACCTTCCACCACCCCACCTACGGCAGCTGCTACACCTTCAACGGCATGTGGACGGCCCAGCGCCCGGGCCTCACGCACGGTGAGTGCCAGCCGGGGGCTGAGGTGTGAGGGAGGGAGGAGGGAGCTGGGTGCTCCCTGGCCTGGCCTCACCCCGGCCTCCCTCCCGCCCGCAGGGATCAGCCTGGTCCTCAGGGCTGAGCAGCAGGACGAGCTCCCGCTGCTGTCCACGGAGGCCGGCATCAAGGTCATGGTCCACACGCCCGACCACACGCCCTTCCTGGAGCACCGGGGCTTCAGCATCCGCCCGGGGACGGAGACCACCATCGGCATCCGGGAGGTGGGGCCCCCGGGGTGCAGGGAGGGCGGGCAGAGAGGGCCCAGCTTCCTCCCGCCTCCCTGCCCAGCCCCGGGGGTCTGAGAGCGAGGGCGGCGGGGTGGACCTGAACCCCCTACCCTTCCCCCCATCTGCAGGACGAGGTGCACCGGCTCGGGAGCCCCTACAGCCACTGCACGGAGGGCGGGGAGGGTGTGGACGTCCCGCTGCTGTACAACGCCACCTACACCATGCAGGTGCGCTGGGCTGGGCCCGGGGTGGGGGACGGGGAGAGGGGTGGGGAGTGGGAAAGGGCTCCGGGCAGGAGGCCCGGGTCAGAGGGAGGTGAACCTGGCAGGCAGGCGGGCAGGCCCTAGGGGAGGGATGGCTGCTCCCTCTCCCCCTCCCCCTGGGGACCCCAGCCCCCCGTGCCTTGCTGTTGCTGTCCCCCAGGCCTGCCTGGTCTCCTGCTTCCAGCAGCTGATGGTGAACACCTGCTCCTGCGGCTACTACTTCTACCCCCTGCCGGCGGGGGCCGAGTACTGCACCTCCGAGAGGCACCCGGCCTGGGGTGAGCCGGCCCCGCCCACAGCCCCGCCCACTGTCCCTCTCCCCCATCACCTGTGCTGCTGGGCTGCACACCTCTGCACCACCCAGGGTCCTCTCCCCTAACGGGCTCCCCTGTGACCCCCCCAAACCCCCCAGGCCACTGCTTCTACCGCCTCTACCAAAAACTGGAGACCCACCGGCTTCCCTGCGCCTCTCGATGCCCCAGGCCCTGCCGGTGAGTGGGGAGTGCCGGGGTCAGGGGTCACGGCCCCGGGCACCACAGAGGGAGGGGGGTCTGACAGGACGGGTCTGTCTTTCCTAGAGAGTCTTCCTTCAAGCTGTCAGCCGGGAGCTCCAGGTGGCCTTCCTCCAAGTCCGGGGTGAGCCCGGGAAGGTGGAGGGTGGAGGGTGGAGGGTGGAGGGTGGAGGGTGGAGGGTGGGGATGGATTAGCAGACGGGCCCCTGCCCCTGCCGTCCCTGCCCTCCCTCCCGCTGGCCGGCCGGCCTCGGCGGCTGGAGGAGCGGCAGGCGGTCACGGGGGCCCTCTGTGTGCAGGACTGGATCCTGGCCGTGCTGGGCAAGCGTGGACCCTCGAGTCCGGGCCGGACGCCTGCCTGGAGCCCGAGACCCAGGTGGGTGGGTGATGCCCTTCACCTCCTCCGAGGTCCTGTCCCGGCCCCTCCTCCTGCCACCCTCACCCTTCAGTGCACCCCGAGGTCTGTGGCCCAGCCCCTCCCTCCCCCCCGCCTCCATCTCTGCCTCCATCTCTGCCCACTCAGGAGCAACGTGGCCAAAGTGAACATCTTCTATCAGGAGCTCAACTACCGCACGGCGGACGAGACGCCCGTGTACTCGGTGAGCGGGGGTCGGGGGCGGGGGGAGGGGCGGCAGCCGGCGGGCAGGGGGCACCGGGCACAGGCCCCCCCCCACACACAGGAGGCAGCGGGTGGGGGGGCGGAGGCCCCTGTGCAGCTCACCCTCCGTGACCCTCAGGTGCCGCAGCTGCTGTCGGCCATGGGCAGCCTCTGGAGCCTGTGGTTCGGCTCCTCCGTCCTCTCCGTCCTGGAGCTGCTGGAGCTGCTGATCGACGCCGTGGCCCTGGCCCTGCTGCTGGGCTACCGCCGGCTCCGGGCCTCGCGGGGGTCCCCGCCGGCGGCCCACCCCGCGCCGGAGACCAGCCCGGCGCCCCGGGACTGCACGCAAGACGCCCCACGCCCCGGGGCCTGGCCCCTGCTCCAGCCTCCCCGGGCGCTGGCCGGAGTCTCAGCTGAAGGGTCAGGGCACGTGTGGGTCCCCTGAGACTCCTAACACCGGAACCAGCCGGAGCTTAGTCTGAAGCTGGGGGCTGGGGCTCAGGGGGTTCTCCTGGCTCCCCAGGGGGCCTGCCCAGCACCACAGGGGCCCCCCCCCCCGGAGGCCTAGGGCTGGCAGGCAGGCTGGCAAGGCCTCAGGCCCAGGGCTGGCTGGCTGGCAGGTACCAGGGTGCAGCCACCTGCCCCAGAACGGCCTCGTGGTTCTCCAGGAGCCCAGGGCAGGGCGGAGTGTCCCCACACGCCAATCCCCATGTTCCAGGCAGGACTGAGCTCCTGGGCATGCGTGTGCGTGTGCATGCACACAGGTGTATGCCTTCATGTAAACGGACATGTGCCCTGACTGGTTAGGCTCAGTGGCTAGAGCAGTGGTTCTCAACCTTCCTAAGGCCACGACCCTTGCATACAGCTCCTCATGGAGTGGTGACCCCCAACCATGACATGTTGCTACTGTGATGCATCGGGATGTCAATATCTGCATTTTCCGATGATCTTAGGGCGACACCTGTGAAAGGGTCGTTCGACCCCCAAAGGGGTCTCGACCCACAGATTGAGAACCGCTAAGCTAGAGCATCGGCCTGCGGACTGAAGGGTCCCAGTTCGATTCTGGTCAAGGGCATGGACCTTAGTGGCAGGCACATCCCCAGTGGGGAGTGTGCAGGAGGCAGCTGATTGATGTTTCTCTCCCATGGATATTTCTCACTCTCTATCCCTCTCCCTCCTCTCTGTAAAAAATCAATAAAATATATTTTTTAAAAGTCAGTAAAATATATTTAAAAAAATAAAAATAGACGTACATACGAGGGGTGCCTCCACAGGGGAACGTGTCTGTGGGATGATATATTGGCCTGTGTCCACATGCCCGCCCACACCTCAGCTCGGGGCCGGTGGGAGGGGGGCAGGGCCCGGCCGGGGCCCGTGGGGAGGTGGGGCTGCTTTGTAATAAAACTGGCAATTCCGCCCGGTGTCCCAACATGCGAGGAGGGCCTCCCGGCCACCTTCCGTGGTGAGCCGGCACCTGGGAGGACTGCACCTGCACACGCCGGGAGCCGCAGACACTCTGTGGGCTGGGGGCGGGGGGGTAGGAAGGCTGAGAACGGGGGGGCCAGACCGGGCCCAGACCACCCTGGCCCCTTGGCATCCAGCCTAACTCCCACCAGGAGCCACGGTCCAGGCCAGAGGAGAGCCGAGGGGCCCGGGAACGGGAGCTGGGGTGTCAGGAGTCAGTGTTCACCAGAGACGCACCCCTCCCTCCCACCCATCAATCCCCGGGGTTCTGCTTATTGCATCCTTGGGGGTGGGGGGGTCTGGTCCCACCCTCTTCAGCCAACCCCTCCGTGAGGGCACGCACGGGCACCCAGAGACCCCCCACCCCCTCCCCGGGCTGAGACAGCGGAGTGAGGCAGGTGAGGGGCCGGCAGCGGTGCAAGCGGCAGTTTATTACTGAGTGATGTGGAGTGGGCGGTCCCAGCAGCCTGAGAGGCACGGACAGGCAGTGGGTGGGGCAGAGCTCAAGCAGGAAGAGAGGAAGGAGTTAATTCTGCTCTGGAGGGGGCACAGCCTGCAGGTGAGGGTCTGGAGGGGGCGGGGGGTGGGGAGAGGGCCCGGTCAGTGCCCACCTTGCCGCCCATGGAGCCTCCTGGGCAGCCTTTGCATAGTGACCAACGGACTGGCCTGGGCCTGACCAAGAGCCCACCACGCTGGGGGAGAGGCCCAGCACTGCCCGGGGCCCGGGAACGGGGGGCGCAGAAGGCAGTGTGGGGGGCACCCATCAGAGGGCCTCGCCCGGGGGCGGAAGGCTGGCAAGTGGGAGGGGGAGAGGGCAGGGGCCTTACCCCTCACCCCCCACCCCCCGGGAGGGCAGCAGACAGAGCTGGGGTCAAGGTGGTCCTCCCCGGTCCAGAGAAACGAGGTGCGACAAGTGAGAGAGAACACACAGTATAAAACCCACTCGGTCCACGAGGAAACACGGCAGATGCGGGGGCGCCGAGGGCCCAAGTCCTTTATGCACCTGCCCTGGGCCCAGCACTCGGGAGGAGGCAGGACGGGCGCCGGCCGGCGGGGGCTGCCCGGCGTGAGGCCCGCGTGGCCAGCCACGTGGCCGTGGGACGCCTGCGTCCAGCCGGAGCTGAGACCCCGGGTCGCCCACACCCCCCCACACCCCCTCCCCAGCACCCGAGAAGCCCAGCTTGGAGCTGGGTCACTACGTGAGGTACACGGGTTGATTCCCTGGATGGGCGGCCCCTCCGCCCTGGCCGGGGGCCGATGGCCAGCCAGCAGCCCCGGCGAGGGCCTGGTGCAGGGGCTCGGGGGGCCTAGGACGGACCCAACTAGCAGGTCAGTGTCTGGGGCAGTAGAAGGGGAGGGGAGGGGGGCACACGGTGACACAGGCCTCTGGACAGAGGGACACAGGGTGGCGTGGGCCCCGGGTCAGAGGGACGCGGAAGTACACACGGGCCCTGGGGACGGGGTGGGGGGGTCGGGGGGGTGGTCTGAGGGGACCCAGAGCCTGGAGGGCGGGTGGCGACAGGAGCAGCCCGGGCCCCGAGGGAGCAGTCACCTGAGGACGTGGGGTCAGCACCTCTGGGGAAACGGGGGGCTGCAGGAGGCTCGGGGCGCGGTCCCGGCCCCTGCCCACCCCGGCAGCTCCGCGGAGGGCAGAGCAGGCTGCTGCTGGGGCCCGGGCGCTCCGGACAGGCCGTGGCCGGGCTCGCAGCGCAGGTCCGCCCGCCCGGCCTAGCTCTCCTCCAGGTGGAGGCTGATGAACTCCTGGATGCACCTGCGGTACTGGAGCTCCGTGGGGCTGCTGACGGCCAGGGGCCCGGGCTGGCCCGGCGGCGCCTCCGCCTCCCGCATCTCCTCCGCCATGCGCGCCAGGCGTAGCCTGAGGGAGCGCAGAGTGAGGGCCCGCTCCGCTCCCCCATGGCGCCCCGTCCCCTCTGACACCGAACCCCGCCCACCGCGCCCGCCCCCTCTGACACCAAACCCCGCCCACCGCGCCCGCC
>PVJN01063955.1:0-10627 GCA_004026805.1 Lasiurus borealis
TGACGAGAGCGGGTGCCGCAGCCGGCTTGTCCCTGTCACCTTGAGGCTGGCACCTCTTGGCCGTCTTTCCCCCGCGCTCACGGCTTCGTGGGGATCTGGACGAGGGCACAGCATGTGTCCTGCGGGAGCCCGTGCCAGGCAGATGGGAGTCCTCGCTGTTCTGTGCAGGCGCACGCCTGCCCTTCAGACGTCCCAGGGATGGGCGGTGCAGACCGGAGCGCGGCTGCCGCCCGCCGTGGTGTCCGGCCCGCCCTCTGTCGTGTCCGGTCATCTTCTGATCCGGGGCCAGGGTACTACTTCCGGCCTCAGTGGCCGAGCAGGTCCCTTAGTGGTCAGACCCTGAAGAGTCCCTGTGGCCTCCACTGGCCTTTATGCGAGGTCTCTCTGCCGTCAAGGCAGCAGCTGATGGAATCCAGTCACGGGGGGGGGGGGGGGGGGCGGTCATCCACCAAGGGCTGTCGGAGCCCCATAAAGATGGCCAGCTGGGCCCCCCCAACAGGGTGAAGCCACTCATGGGCAGCCCCATGAGGCGTAGCTACACCTGTGACCACTCACCTGAGCACCAGGGTCTTCCCTGGCAGGGTGCCTGCTTCTGCCGAGACCCGGCCAATGCCCCCTGATTCCGAACACGCCTCCTGGGACTGACTTGCAGGGAGGGGCGTGGCTCGGGGAGAGCCCGGGGCCCTGCCACGCACACAGGTTCCCCGCCACGTGGCTCACGTGGGTCTGCTCGGTGTCCCTCCAGGATTTGAAGAGTGTCCTCTCCCTGCCCCAGCACCCAGGGGAGTTCCTGCACCCCGTGGTGTACGCCTGCACGGCCGTCATGCTGCTCTGCCTCCTGGCCTCCGTCATCACCTACCTCATGCACCAGAGGTGAGGCCCCGCTCACTCTGCCCTGAGGCGCCCGCTTCCCCGCCCAGTGCAAACCCCCAAGTGAGACCTCCTCCCCTCATGGAGCGAGAAGTCCTGGGAAGGTACTTCACCGATGGCCAGCCAGCTTGAGCCTGCCCGGCCTGGGTGGCCTTGGGGGTGACAACCAAGCCCCTCCATCCCCAGTGTCCATGTCCTTTTTAAATACAGTGGTACCTCGAGAAACGAGTTTAATTTTCGTTCCGTAACCTTGAGGCGTGGGAAACTAGGAGACGCTCGAGTCGCGGTAAACTGGTGGTGGTTGTGTGCAGCCGGCCGATCCGCGCGATGACTCCTATCTCAAATGTTGCTCGTATTTCAAAGCAAAAATCGCTCGTATCTCAAAAATCTTGTATGTTAGGGCACTCGTATCTCGAGGTACCACTGTATACATATTTAATTGTTTTTTTACAGAGGAAGGGAGAGGGATAGAAAGTCAGAAACATCAATGAGAGACATCGATCAGCTGCCTCCTGCACGCCCCCTACTGGGGATGTGCCCACAACCAAGGTACATGCCCTTGACCGGAATCGAACCTGGGACCTTTCAGTCCGCAGGCCGACGCTCTATCCACTGAGCCAAACCGGTTTCCGCCATGTTCTTACCAAATCAGGTGAAGTAAGTTCTTCCTCCAGCAGCACAGCGTCTGCTCGGGTGCCCGAGGGCCCGTGTCCTTGGGAAGTTGCAGCAGCCGCAGACCCTCAGGCGCGTCTGCATTTTTATTTTTTTTCTAGAAAGGGAGTCCAGTTGGGTCTCTTATGAGCCAGTGTCCTCTGCCTGGGAGTGAGGGGACGGCCTGGCTGTGTCCCCATCCCTTGAGGGTGCCCTGGGGAATGTGAGGAGGAGCCTCGGCCACGGTCAGGCTCCAGCCCACAATGCAAGTCACAGGCAAAGCCCAGGCCGTGGCATAACCACAGAGCCACCTTCGCGGGAGGAGACGTGGGGCGGGTGCTCGGCCATGGAGGGGTGTGGCTACAGGCACAGAGGTCGGCAGAGGCTGGGTAAGCTCAGCGTGGCCGTAGCCAGGAGTGAGGTGGGGTCACAGCCATAGGCAGCGTCCGAGTCCAGTGCCGGCGTGGGATAGGGGTCACCGTGTCGTTGGTCATGGTCACGGCCTCCTCTCAAGGTTAGAAGAGATTTCTCAAAAACCCTTCCAGTCCTCGTGCTGCAGGGGGGTTTAACACCGAACCCCATCAGCCACACACTGAGGGTGGATTCCGCACAGCCTGTCCGTCTTTCCCTTGCTCTGCTCCTTGGGGTGTGTCTCTCTGCCCAGAAATCTCCCGGGTTCCCACATAGACGGGTTTCTGACGACACACCTGTGCTTCCCCAGCGCCATCCGGATCAGCCGCAAGGGCAGGCACACGCTCCTGAACTTCTGCCTGCACGCAGCCCTGACCTTCACGGTGTTCGCCGGGGGCATCAACCGCACCAAGTACCCGATCCTGTGCCAGGCGGTGAGTCTTCCTCCCTCCACCCGGGTCTTCCTCCGCTATGGACCGTCCAGGGCTCATCACCTCTCCGCCAAAGGGGAAGTCTGTGGGCTCGGTCTTGTGTGTACAATCATATGTGAGTAGCTGTCCGGGTGTCTCTCACGAACGGGATGGTCCAGCGTCCACTGTGTCCGTGTGGCAGACGCAGGTGAGTCCGGTTATTTTGCTCAGCATCCCATCCTATAAGTAACTAGAGGCCCAACGCACGAAATCCATGTAGGGGGTGCGGGGTCCCTCAGCCTGGCCTGCACCCTCTCTCGGTCTGAGAGCCCTCGCTCCTTACCGCTCGCTACTCCTTAGAGAGAGGCTGGCTGCTCCTCAGCGCTGCCATGGAGGCGGGAGAGGCTCCCACCACCTCTGCTACGCTCGCCAGCTGTGAGCCCAGCTTCTGGTTCAGCAGTGCTCGTGCATTGAGCATCTGCCCCCTGGTGGTCAGTGCACAGCATAGCATCCGGTCATTCCGCTGTTTGGTCAATTTGCATATTAGGCTTTTATTATAGAGGATGTATTTTTTCGCTCCAAGGCCTGTGGTGGCCACAGGCTGACAGGAAGTCCACTGTCCCCCATACGGGGTTTGTCCAGGAGCAGGGACCTGCCCTGCAGAGGCTGGTGGGGCAGGAGCAGGGGACGAGCCACCTGCTTCCCCGTCTAGGGAAGAATCCCAGGATGCTAATGCCAAGACTCGTCATCAGGCAGTAGAAACTGTCACCCGTGGACTGCCACGGAGTCCAGGCCACAGAGACATGTGCAGAGGCCACGGAAGAGTCCGCCCTGCCCCCTCTTGGGTGAAAAAGAAGAAATGTAAACGACCCTTCGGCTCCTGACAGGGCTCAGAAGAGGCCCTTCCACCACCCACAGAGCATCCCCCCAAGGACCACCTTTCTGCCACGTTGTGGGCACGCCTGCCCGGGGCCATGTGGAGGGACCGGCCCCCTGGGGATGTCCCGCTGCTCCCCTCACAGCCTCGGCTGCTGGGAAGCCGTGATCAATGGCTGCGCGGCCACAGTCTCACCACCCGGGACCTGGTGAACTGGCGCTGACCCGGGTGGCTGTCTGTCCACCCGAGGTGACCTGTCCACCTGCAAGATGCACCCCGGGGACCAGCAGGTGAGGTGCTGCTCCCGCAGGGGCACCTCAGGGAAGAATCGAGCTGTTCGCTCTCATTCTCCAAACCCACCGCCCGCCAGGGAGGCATCGGGCCCATGAGACAGCGCCTGCTCCAGAGCCCTGGTGTCCGGGGCCCGGGGCCCAGGCTCCGGTGAAAGAGGCGCCACGTTTCTGCGACTCGGTGTCAAGAGGAGCCATCCAGCACCAACCCGAACACACGACGTGGGCAGACCTGCCTCCTCTCGCCTTCCCACCGGCGTGGAAACCACCGAGGCAAGCACCCAGGAAATCCAATGGCGTGGCATGGATTGCTACCTTTATGTCTCCACGTGAGGGCCACGAGCCAGGCCCGGCAAGAAGGAGCCGCCAGAATCACGGTGGTACAGCCGCCCCCAACCCCTCAGAGGCCCAGGAATCAAGGCCCTGGGGAGCCCTTGCCCCCCCCAAAAAAAAACCTGGGAGCCATCTGTGTCTGCTAGCCATCCGCATGGCACCCAGGGCCGGGGTGCACGGTAGGTGGAGGCAGATGAGACCCAGAAACACCCACAGAGGTAAGGCCTGTAGAAATCACTTTTGTGTGAGAAACGCTCGATTCTCACCTGCTCCCCCGTCTACGTAAGAATCCCGGATGCTAATGCCGCAGCAGGTGCTGTCCTGCTCTCCCCACTACCTCGCCAGAAGATATCAGGGCATCATTCATTCATTCATTCACTCATTCATTCACAAAGATGCGTCGGGGGCCTGTGTGTGCTGTGGGTGCAGCTGAGATCAAACCTACCGGTCGCCCCGCTATGTGGGCTTGCCTTCCAGGGGCGTGCAGACAGCAGTGACCTGCCCAGCGCGTCAGGGAAGACGAGGCGCAGAGCAGAGGCGAGGCCAGGCTCACCGGGCTGGGGTCCCTCCTCCACTCACCACAGCAGGAGACCGGGAGGCACAGGGAGGGGTGACGGCTACCTCATGTATCCCTCTGAGGGGTTCCTGGCACCCAGCCATGTCTAACACACTTCCAGCGTGTCTGGGACGGCGTTGGGGATGAGGCAAGTGGAGTGGAGGGCCATCCATGGTATCGGAGACCTCGTCCAGTGTGCGGGGGTCTACAAAGCGTGGAAGTCTGAGTGAGACAGACCTCTGTCTCAGGCTGCCACATCCGTCTCTGGCCCTGGGATGCAGACACAGACGGAATGACATAGCCATTCTCCCGGGTCTCCGGCTGGCCGGCTGCAGATCTGGGGCTTCCTCGTGGGAAGGGGGGGGGTGCTCCCTGATGACATGAGCCGATTCATTATAGGCAGCCAGGCTGGCCCCCACCTTGGCCAGTGACACCTACGCACCACCCTGGTGCCTGACACAGGACCCGCTGGCCGGCCGTCCCTGTCCAGTGTCACTCTGGGCGACAGTGAGTGATGCGTGAGACGTGGTCCGAGCGCCGCACGGCAGAGAGAGCCGCCGGTTGTCATGGCAACAGAAAATGACCGTGCGCCTCATTAAAGTACAAAGTGACATCATGAACACAGACAGACGGCCAGCGCTGTCCTCACATAATGGATGTGCGTCAGGGCCGCCCTGGGCCCAGAGAGAGGCGTGGGGGTGGCGCTGGGTGCTGTCTGGAAGCCAGGGCGGGGTCCCCGTGACCTCTGTCTCCCTGGGTCCAGCCTGAGTCGGTCAGGAGGAGGCTCAGCCCCACCTCCTTCTCCTCCTCCTCCGAGCTCTCCTCCCGCCGCTGGGTGCTCCCTGCCCTCCTCGCGTCTGAGGACGCGTCTCCGTTTCTTCCTGAGAAGAAAGTCAGACCGTCCTTCCATCGGGGGCCCGGGGATGTGGTCCCCCATCCTGCATCTCCGGGTGCCGAGCCGGTCCCCTAGATTCCCAGCGCCTCCCCTGTAAGCCAGCGGGGGGTAAGGCCAGCCACGTGCAGAGGATGCAGCTGACACCCGATGGAGGCCAGGCCGAGGGAAAGGCTGGATCCAGCCCCAGGTCGGAGCTGATCCAAAACCCGAAACACAATTCCGCTGTCCACCCCCCCCCCCCTCGAGGTGCTCATCCCCTATTATGGAGTTTTCTCGTAAGTAAGACTGAGCTCCGCACCTGATAAATCATGATGATGGGGCGGCGCGGGCTTTACTCAGAGAATCTCCTGCGTTCCTCAAACATTGATGTCCTTCCCCGCTGTAGCCATATCTCACTTGTCACGGGGAAGCGCCAGGTTATTACTTCAAAGGTAACCTCATTCTCCAGAACCAGGTGGAGACGGCGTGATTAGCTAATGCGGTAAGTGCCGGCGATGGGAGGAACCTGGCGCTGTTTCCATAGTAACAAGCAAACTCGGACTCACCGGGAGGGGAGTTCGAGCGTCTGATCCAGAAAGTGCTGATCTCACAGGCAGAGCCCGGAGCACCGGCGTCTGGGGGAACCACCTCACCTGGGGTGGTATGCGGAGGGCCCAGCAGCTGGAGTTCTCGGGGTCCCTGCCTGGGCCACACCCACCGCTGAGACTGGTACAAACAGGCTTCATGGCAGGATGGCGTGCATGCTATTCAGAGATGCCCATGTAGCCGGCCCCCAGGTGGACCGCACCCAGACGTGCCAGGCGCACAGGCCCACGGGCTCCCAGCCGGTCCCTCTGCAGGAGAGCCAAGCTGCTTTGAGCTAGCAACCTGCAAAGCTTCTTTTTTTTCTTTTTCTTTTAAATATATTTCATTGATTTTTCACAGAGAGGAAGGGAGAGAGACAGAAAGTCAGAAACATCGATGAGAGAGAGACATCCATCAGCTGCCTCCTGCACGCCCCACAGTGGAGATGTGCCCGCAAGCAAGGTACATGCCCCCGACCGGAATCGAACCTGGGACCTTTCAGTCTGCAGGTCGACGCTCTATCCACTGAGCCAAACCGGTCTCGGCTGCAAAGCTTCTTGAGCCCAGAGACCCCTGGAGCTCGGAGACCCCGGGGACGTGCAGCGTTGCTAGAATCAAGGCCTCTGCACCTCCGGCAGCCTCGTGCTGAGCTGCCCCCTGAGGAGGCAGGGGAGCGGGAGGGCTGGACGCTCTGCAACGTGCAGAGGGAGGAGCTGGGAGGTCAGTGCACCGGCGGGCAGCTGCTGACCTGTGTCCCGCCCCCCAGGTCGGCATCGTGCTGCATTACTGCACGCTCTGCACCATGCTGTGGATCGCCGTGACCGCCAGGAACATCTACAAGCAGGTGACCAAGAAGGTCCCACCCTGCCCAGGCCCCGACCAGCCACCGTACTCCCAGCAGCCCCTGCTCAGGTACCCGAGTCCATGGATGTCCCTCCCATCCCCCAGGCTCGGGGAGTCCTACACCTGATGCTGGGGTCTGGGCAAAGTGGCTCACCAGGAAACGTGTGGCCTTAGGGTGATGTGGCCGGGGCTTGGGGTGGCTCAGATGGGGGTGGGGGTGTCAGGGACAGGCAGTGAGCTGGGGCTAGAGCATGGCCAGCAGCTCTGGGCCAGGATGTCTGTCCAGTGTGGCTGAGTCCACACCACGGGTGGGCCGTGGTGCACACGGCTCCAATGGAGGTCAGTAGTGGCCTCCGTTATTCATCGGTCTCTGAGTTACCCTGTTTCCCCGAAAATAAGACAGTGTCTTCTATTAATTTTTGCTCCCAAAGATACGCTAGGTCTTATTTTCAGGGGGTGTCTTATTTTTCCATGAAGAAGAATACGGTACACATTTATTGTTGAACAACAAAAAAAGGAAATGTATGACCTGTCTACGGTACGGTAGTCGTTGTCCTCACAAACCAGCTCACTGATGAGCCGCAGCGCAGCTGGAGCTGGTCAGGCCGGGCGAGGTCTCTTTAAATCAGGAGTCAGACGCCTGACGGTAGTTTCGGGGGGCCTTCTATTCCAGGGAGGCCTTATGTGCGGGGGAGGCCTGATGACCGGGGAGGTCTTGTTTTCGGGGAGATGCCTTCTATGACAGTGAGAGGCAAAACGGGAAGTAGGTCTTATTTTCCAGGGATGTCTGACTTTCGGGGAAACAGGGTGAGATACCTGCTCATTAGCTGGGGAAACCAAGGCAGCTCGGTGGCTGACATGGCTGGTTTCACTGCGACTGCGCCCTGGCCCTTCACCCCGGCCCTTTGGACACGCAGCTTTCTCATGAAGGCTTAGCACCAGTCTGGCCAGGGACCCTCGTCGTGAGCCGTGGAGGGGGGCTGAGGGGACGTGCAGTGAAGATGGCAGAGTGAGACCGAGGTGGCGGGTAGCTTCGAAGTCCGGGTGAAAGGCTTGTCTCGGGGTGTCCACAGACTGCCGGGGGCAGCGGTGAGCACAGCAGGGACCGACTCTGCGTTCTCACACAAAAATGTCACACACACACACACACTTACTGATCAGACTCCCTCCCCCACATCCCGAGACCAGGAGTCCCTGTGCCCAGGGCCAGCCGGGCTCCTGTGCCGCCCCGCGGTGACCCCGTGGCCAGTCAGCAAGGACCCCATGCTCTTTCTTCCTCCACGTGGCTGCCCGTCCTCACCCTGTGTGTGCGCCCAAGAACACTGTGGGGGCAGTAGTTGGAGTTTCATCAAGATGCAGACTCCCTGGTTCTTTCTAGAAACCGTCCCCTGACAGAAGGAGGCGGCTGCCCGACCCTCCGGCCAGGTGAGCTCCTGGCTGGGGGTGCGGGCACACGGGAGGGCACGAGGCCCGTGGTCCCAACGCGTCTGAGCTCTGCGAGGAGCCGTATCCGGGGGAGCAAAGCAGAAACCCCACCGAGATCCAAATGGGATCCCACGTCATAGGAGCACGAGAGAGGGGCGGGCTATGAGCTGGGGGGGGGCCCAAGGCGGGTGCAGACCTCACTGCAGAGAGGCCACCTGCACCAGGAAGCCATCACTGACCGGGGCAGGGGGCTCCACGCCACTGCCCACCCAGCGGCTGCAGCAGGAATAGCTGCCCGGACCTCCAGCGCCCTCTGCTGTCTGAGCCTGAGCCGCGCCCAGGAGCTGCGTTCAGCCCCTGTTCCCCAGGGCTCGGCTCCAGGGCTCGGAGTGACACACGCAGGGAAAAGCGGAAAAGAGGCAAGAGAGGGCCTGGCTGGGGGTGCTGGAGGGCCCTGAGCCCTTCACCCTGCGGGACGCACGGCCAGGAAGGCTGGGCCGCAGGACATGGCAGCGCCTCTCCAGCGCCCGTGGGCCACGCTGCCCGCGACGGGAGGCACTGAACCGGCCCAGGACCTGGCAGCCTCCACAGCTCCGCTCCCTGGAGAACCTGTTGGTCCCACAGGGACAGCCTGCAGCCGTCGGGAAGGGAGAGCCTTCGACAGCCCTGAATGGGCCAGGGCACTCTGTCCCCCCGCTGGGCACAGCTTAGCAATGTGGCCCCCTCCATCCCTACCCAGCTTCCAGGGGGACATCTGTGGGCTGGCCTGGGCCACGGGGCCCATGGGGTCACAGGCTTGAGCAGAGACACCCCACCACCCTCTCGTTTTATCCTTCTCGTGAAGTCCTGCGTGTCATTCATTCGCCAATTTACTGTCAGAGATGTGGCAAAGGGGAGGATCTC
Source organism: Lasiurus borealis (assembly GCA_004026805.1). Taxonomy (NCBI): domain Eukaryota; kingdom Metazoa; phylum Chordata; class Mammalia; order Chiroptera; family Vespertilionidae; genus Lasiurus; species Lasiurus borealis. The sequence goes on from PVJN01063955.1 coordinate 9,029, forward strand.
AGGGGATTTACATTTCCAAGGTCCTTGTCCGGTTTGGATACCAATCTCAAACTGCATCAGGGGGTACCCCACCCCCTCACACCCCTTGTTTCTGGAGGAGCCTAAAGAAGACCCGGTCATCCCTTCCTTAGATGTGACCCACAGGACCTGAGTCTGTCTGGTAGATGCCTGTGGGTCTTGAAGTCGATCTCCTATTAGACACAGAGTATTCAGACTTTCTACTTCTTGTTTTAGTTTTGGGATTTTGTTGGGTGGTGGTGGTTTTTTTTCCCCAAAGAATCTATCTATTTTATCTAAGCTGCTGAGTCATTCACATACACTCGTGTATCCTACAGAGATGCTCCTCTATTTAAGACGGAGTTTCATCCTGGTCATCGCATCCTACGTCGAAAGTATTGTTAAATCGAAAATGCAGTTAACACCCCTCACCTGTGCACATCACAGCTCCGCTGAGCCCACCTTACAGATGCTCAGCACACAGTACCCCAAAGCGCTGGTGACACAGCACGCTGCCGGTAACGGGCTGGTACCTCCGTGATCACGTGGCTAATGGCGGCCTCCGCTCACCCTGCGCTCAACATCACGAGAGAGCCTCATACCACATACCCCCAGCCAGGGAAAGCTCAGAAACTCACATTTCAAAGCGCGGCTCCTACTGGATGCGTTTCACTTTCACACCCTCGTAAAGTTAGAACATCAGAAGTAGAATCATCCTAAGGCGGGACCGTCCACTCTCGGACTCCTTCAGTGTCTGTGGGATGGGTGACGGGGAACCGCCGACCCCTTGACGCTGCAAACTGTTTCTCTCTCTTTTCTTGATGAGCCAACTCAGGCTACGTAGTTTTGTTCCTGGTTTCAGGAAATCGACTTCTGCGTTGGTAATTTTCACTACTTTTGTCTCTTTTTTTTTATTTTTAATGGAAGTGTAACTGACATAAAATTTCTAGTTTCAGATGTAGGACATAATGTTCGTGTATATTGTGATCACCACGATAGGTCTAGTTAACATCCATCGCCCACATAGTTACTATTTTCGTTCTTGTGATCAGGATATTTAAGATTCACTCTCTTAGCAGCTTTTGGAGATACAGAATAATATTGCTATCATTGCCGTGCTGTACATTACATGCAGGACTTTTTTTTTCTTTCTTTATCTCTGCTCTTATCTTTATTCTCTCCTTCTTCCTGCTTCTTTCCATTTACTTTGATTTTTTATTTTTCTGCCTTGCTGAGGTGGAACCTTACATCAGTGAACTTTAGACCTTCCTTCTTTCTCACAGATGCAGTCATAGCTATGATTGTTCCTCTGAATCCTGCTTTAGCTGCACCCCAGAAATCTTACATCGTATTTTCTTCTTCATTCTGGTTAAAACCATTTCTAAATTCCCTTTTGATTTCTCCTTTGATCCATGAATTATTTAGAAGTGCACCATTTCAGCCCTAATTAGTTTGGCTGAGTGCATAGAGCATCAGCCTGTGGACTCAAGGGTCCCAGGATCAATTCTGGTCAAGGGCATGTAACTTGGTTGCGGGCACATCCCCAGTGGGGGTGTGCAAGAGGCAGCTGATTGATGTTTCTCTCTCATTGATGTTTCTCTC
>PVJN01063956.1:0-10627 GCA_004026805.1 Lasiurus borealis
GGAGGGGGAGAGGAGGGGGAGAGGAGGGGGAGAGGAGGGGAGGAAAGAGGCACAGTTATATCCCACAGGACCTTCAGGGAAAGGCTAACCAGGCTTGCCTAACCAGGCACAGTATTGCCTAACCAGGCCAGCTCTTCCTCAGAGGCCTCACATTTTTGAAGGGGAGAGCTGCTGTAACTGAGAGCCCAGCCTCACCTCCACCAGGGTGCCCTCAGATAACACCTGGACTCTACAGCCACTCCTGCCAGGGACCTGCTACCTTGGCTATGGTCCCATGGTCACTGAATCTCCAACCATTCCAGGTGCAGGCTCCTGTGAGTTCTGAAACATGCACCCCTCTGAATGGCCCAACACATTAACCCAGGGCACTGCAACCACATGAGCAGCAGACATGTGAGCAGCCTGCTCCTGTCCAAGGAACAGCAGCCCCGCGAGCAGCCTACCCCAGGCGAAAGAACAGCAGCCTCATGTGGCCTGCCCCTGTCCAAGGAGCAGCATATGTGGGAGAGGCTTGCTTACCTTTCTAAGAAACAGCAACCATGTCAGCAGCCTGCCCCTGTCAGAGGAGCAGTTGCACGAGCAGTCCACTCACAACTGAGGAGCAGCAGCCCTGTGCTGCCTGCCCCTCTCTGAGAAGCAGCAGCTAAGCACAGCCCGCACCTTGCACCCATCTGAGGAACAGCAGCTCTTTGAGCAGCCTGCCCCCATTCAAGGAGCAGCAGCCACCTGAGATGCCTGCCCCGTCGGAGGAGCAACAGCCACAAGAGCAGAGTGCCCATGTCTGAGGAGTGGCAGCTCTGCACAACCCACACCAGTCCGAGGAGCAGCCACCACATGCAGCCTGCACCCATCTGACAAGCAGCAGCTGTGTGAGCAGCCTCCCCCCACCAGCCAGAGGAGCCACTGCCAAGTGAGGATATAAACATATATGCACTCAATGGAGGAACACCCAAATACATAATAAAACTCCTGGAAGATATCAAGGTAGAGATCAACAACAATACAATCACAATAGGAGACTTTAATACACCACTGACATCACTGGATAAATCCTCTAGACAAAAAAAAAAAAAAAAAATCAGCAAAGAAACAACAATCTTAAATGGCTCACTAGAGCAGATGGACTTAATTGACATCTTCAGAACATTTCACCACAAAGCCTATGGAATATACATTCTTCTCAAGTGCACATGGGACATTTTTAAAAATAGACCACATATTGGGTCACAGGGAAAGTCTCCCCAAATTCAAGAAGACTGAAATCATATCAAGCATCTTCTCAGACCACAATGGCATAGTATTAGATATAAACTACAATAAAAATAATCCAAAAAATTTAAACACTTGGAAGCTGAATATCATACTATTAAACAATGATTGGGTTACCAAAGAGATCAAAGAAGAAATTAAAAACATCCTGGAAACTAATGATATAAAAACACAACAATCCAAAATCTATAGGACACAATGAAAACAGTCCTAGAGGGAATTTTATACCATTACAGTCTTATCTGGAAAAAAAAATGATAGTAAATCATCTAACTCTACAACTTAAAGAATTAGAAAGAGAGCAAAAGAAAAGTCCAGTGAGAGCAAAAGGAAGGACATAATAAAGATCAGAGCAGAAATAAATGACATAAAGACCACAAAAACAATACAAAAGATCAATGAAACCAAGAGCTAGTTCTTTGAAAGGATAAACAAGATTGATGAACCTCTAGTCAGGCTCGCCAAGAAGCAAAGAGAGAGGACCCAAATAAACAAAATCAGAATGAAAGAGGAAAAATAACAACAGACCCTCCACCAAAATACAAAGGATTGTTAAAAACATACTATGAACAACTCTATTTCAACAAACTAGACACCCTGGAGGAAATTGGCATATTCCTAGAAAAATACAACCTTCCAAAACTCAATCAGGAAGAATCTAAAAATTTCAATAGGCCAATACCTATGGAAGAAATTGAAAAAGTCATCAAAAAACTTCCAGCAAACAAAAGGCCGGGGCCAGATGGCTTTACAGGGGAGTTTGACCAAACATTCAATGAAGAACTAAAACCTATCCTCTTGGACTATTACAAAAATTCAAGAGGAAGGAACACTTCCAAGCTCATTCTATGAAGCCAGCATTCCCATAATACCAAAACCAGATAAAGATAACAAAATAAAAGAGAATTATAGGCCAATATCCCTCATGAACATGGATGCCAAAATCCTCAACAAAATTCTAGCAAATCGGATCCAGTAGTACATCAGAAAGATCATACACCATGAGTAAGTAGGATTTACCCCTGGGATGTAAGGATGGTACAATATTTGCAAATCAATAAACGTGATACATCACATAAACAAATTGAGAGGTAAAACCACATAGTCATATCAATTGATGCAGAAAAAGGATTTGACAAAATCCAACAAATTTTTTGATTAAAAAAATCTCAGCAAAGTGATAATAGAAGGATCATACTTCAGCATAATAAAAGCCATATATGACAAACCCACAGCCAACATCATACTCAATGGGCAAAACCTAAAAGCATTTCCCCTAAGAATAGGAACAAGACAGGAATGCCCACTCTCACTATTCCTGTTCGAAATAGTACTGGAAGTACCATTGCAATCAGACATGAATAAAAATAAAAGGCATCCAAATTGGAAAAGAGGAAGGAAAACTGTATTTATTCACAGATGACATGATACTGTATATAGAAAACCTTAAAGACCCCATAAAAATTATTAGACATAATAAATAAATGTGGCAATGTGGCAGGATACAAAATTAACACCGAGAAATCTATGCCATTTCTATACACCAATAGTGAACTGACAGAGACGAAAAAGGAATCCCATTTACCATTGCACCAAAAAAGTTAAGATACCTAGGAATAAACTTAAGTTAAAAGACCTATATGCGGATAACTACAGGACACTGAAAAAAGAGATAGAGAAAGATGTAAATAGATGGAAGAACATACCATGTTCAAGGGTTGATAGAATAAACATAATCAAAATGTCCATACTACCCAAAGCAATCTATAGATTCAATGCATTCCCCATTAAAATACCAATGGCATATTTCACAGACCTAGAAGGAACTTTCCAAAAATTCATCTGGAATTAAAAAAAAATAAAAAATAACTACAGCAATCCTGAGAAAGAAGAACAAAGTAGGTGGGATCTCAATACCAGATATCAAGCTGTATTTTCAAAGCCACTGCTCTGAACACAGCCTGGTATTGGCATAAGAACAGACATATAGATCAATGCAATAGAATAGAGAACCCAGATATCCACCCAAAACCACTATGCTCAATTAATATTTGATAAAGAAGGCATGAACATACAATGGAGTCAAGGCAGTCTCTTCAATAAATGGTGTTGGGAAAATTGGACAGATACATGTAAAAAAAAATGTAACTAGAGCACCAACTTACACCATGCACACACACAACAACAAAAAAAAAAAACTCTAAATGGATACAGGACTTAAACATAAGAGAGGAAACCATAAAAATACCAGAGGAATCCACAGGCAGCAAAATCTCAGACATATGCTAAAGCAATTTCTTCACTGATACTGCTCCTAGGGCAATAGAAACTAAAGAGAAAATAAACAAATGGGACTACATCAAAATAAAAAGCTTTTGCACAGCAAAAGGAACCATCAACAAAACAACAGAAAGTCCACTGCATGGAAAAATATATTTGCCAATGTTATCTCTTATAAGGGTTTAATCTCCAACATTTACAGAGAACTCATACAACTTAACAAAAGGAAGGTAAACAACCCAATAAAAAATGGACAACAGACCTAAATAGATACTTTTCACAAAAAGACAGAAGCAAGGCCAAGAGTCATATAAAAACATGCTCAAAGTCACTAATTATCCAAGAGATGAAAATCAAAATGACCATGTGGTATCATCTCACACCTGTTAGAATGGCAATCATCAACAAATTAACAAATGATAAGTGCTGGTGAGGATGCATAGAGAAAAGAACCTTTCTGCTCTGCTGGTGGGAATGCAGACTGGTGCAGCCACTGTGGCGAACAGTATGGAGTTTCCTCAAAAAACTAAAAATGGAATTCCTATTTGACCCAGTGATCCCATTACTAGAAATATAACCCAAAAATCTAGAAACACCAATCAGAACGGATATGCACCCCTATTTTCATAGCAGCACAATTTACCATAGCTAAGATTTGGAAACAGTTTAAGTGCCCATCATCATATGAGTGGTTTAAAAACCTGTGGTATATCTACACAATGGAATACTACACTACAGTAAAAAAGAAGGAATTCTTACCATTTGCAACAGCATGGATGCAACTGGAAAGCATTATGCTAAGTGAAATAAGCCAGTCAGATAAAGATAATTATCACATTATCTCACTCATTTATGGCATATAATGAACAACATAAATTGATGAACAAAAACAGATCCAGAGACAGAGAAGCATCAATCAGACTGTCAAACCTCAGAGGGAAGGAGGGGTGGGGGGAAGGAGGAAAGATCAACCAAAGTACTAATATACATGCATATAAGCCTAACCGATGGACACAGACAACAAAGGGTGATGGCATTAATAGGGGGTTGGGAGGCAATGAGGGGATAAGAACACATATGTAATACCTTATTCAATAAAGATATTTTAAAAAATCATTACTTCCACTTCATAGAGTGAGTTGCATTTTTACAATGTTTCTAGATGGGAATGATTAGTGACATGATTCACATTTCCCAGAATGCAATACAAAATATATTTTTGATTAGGTTATCAAAATATCCTGCAATCAAAAATTTTATATGCACAATATACCCCCAACAAAATTTAGAGTGATATGAATAAGTTTGCTAAAAAACAAATGTACTTTTATTGTGCTATACCACACGTTCACCAGGAAGTCAGAATGATAACAATAATGGAAATAATCAGAAATATAAACTACAGAGAGATGTATAAAATTCCAAAATTTCCAAATAAAGACATTTTGCCTGGCAAGGGTGAAGGGGGAAGGGGTCAGATTATGAGATTGCATCCAGATCCACTGAGTCTGAATATCCAGGACTGTTTAAATGTACTTATTAGACTCCAGCCCTAGAGATTCTGACCCAATGGATCTAGATTCAGGCTCATAATCTATATTTTTGATAGACACTTCAGAAGACCCTGGTGAAGAATTTCCCATACCACACTTTTGAATACGTAGTCTAGAAAGAATGAAGTATCAAACAGGTGGCCAAGACAGAGACTCTGACATATAGAACAAGCCAGAAACCTGGTTATCAGAGTCTAAGCCACCAGGTAGTTGACTTCTGCTCTACCAATGGCACATCTGTGAGTGAAATGATTTCCTGGCTTTCACTTAAAGAAATTACTTGAGTTTGGCATGTGTGGCTCAGTGGTTGAGCATCGACCTTATGAACCAGGAGGTCACAGTTCAATTCCCAATCATTTCCTCAATCCCTAGTGTGGGACATGTAGAAGGCAGCTAGCTGATCAATGACTCTCTCTCATCATTGATGTTTCTATCTTTACCTTTTCCTCCTTTTCTGAAATCAATAAAAAATATATATTTTTTAAAAAGAGAAATAAATGAATTGAGCTGTGTTAGAAAGCAGTGAAATTCACTATAGCTTATCATCAAGATCTGGGGAGCATTAAAATCCCCCAAAGATTCTCAATCAGTAGGTCTCAGGGAGAGTTGAAGAATCTGTGTTTTTAAATATTGAGACAGATTTCTTATAGGCAGCTAGAATTGGGAACCATGGTACCAAAACATATCGGGAAGTTAATATGTGCCTGAACACTATCTTTAGTTTATCAAGAGTTTATAACTTCAAAATTCTGATAATTAATTATATGTTTATTAATCACAATGCCCAACTGTATGATTTTCCAAGAGTTTTTAAAATGTTGTTTAGTGTTTTCATGCCTCTAATTATAATTCAAGTTAAGATGTTTTAACTGGAGTCCATCAATGATCATTAAGTTAATGTTTTGTGGCTGTGTTTCTACTTCTATTTCACCTGATGATTTATGAAGGACAAGTAGAGAATGACTAAAATTTTATCACCAGACAGTAGTTTTCAGAAAGGGATAGGTCAAAGCCTACTGGAGAATTCAAGGTCCAATGAAAGGATCCCTGGTGTGATCAAGGCCCAGTGAAAGTGTAATATTTAGCAAATGCTAAATTGTAAATGTGTAGATTTCATCTCCTACATTCTCTTTCAGATGAGACATTTATTAGAAGGAGGAAAATGAGAAGAGGGACAGATATGGTATAATTGCAATAGTCTATGACCCTTACATGAGGAGACAGTGGCAAGGTTGACACTAGTAATAATCACCAGGTGGTATAAAGATTGTTTCTCAATTAAGAGGAAATGGTAAAGCAGAGGGAGAGAGAGTAATAGCCAAGAAACTGAGTTTTGTTTTTCTTTCTGAGATAGAGAAATGCTAACTAAGCTAATTATGAAAGCTTAAGATAGAAAAAAATTGTCTTTCAAAAGACAAGATAGATGTAAAAAATCTTACTTAGCTAAGATTTAAAGCAAAATAGCATCAAATTATATTTAAATTATGTTCACTTTTAGCACAGACTAGAAAGATCTAGGATTCTTGGAAAAATTACATAACAGTTGAGAGGAAATGTCAGAGGGGTGTTGTATAGGACACAGAATTCCGCCTGGGAATTGTCTAATTTTTTTCTGGAAACTACTAATTACCCCCTATAAAAAATAATACCAAGGGAGCCATTTTAAGATGGAGCCAGAGCTGTCATGCCAAAGGAACTGCCTTGCATGCTTTATGCCTCAAATCTTTGGAATGTTAAAAACAGGGCAAAACAACCTTCGGACTGGGCGTAAAGCAACACAGTGTTCCAAGGAACTGTTTGCAAAGATAACAAGAAAACAGACATTTTAACTACCAGAGAGATGGCAACAGGACTGAAAATTTTAAAACATAGTTAAGAATTAACATAATTGACCTGGCCAGTTTGGCTCCGTGGGCTGTAGACTGAAGAGTCTTGGGTTTGATTCCAGTCAAGGGCAATATCTGGGTTGTAGACTCAATCTGGCTGGTGCATGTGTGAGAGGCGACCAATCAATGTGTCTCTCTCACATCTATGTTTCTCTCTCTATCTCTTCTCCTTCCTACCACTCTCTCTCTAAAAATCAATGGAAAATTATCCCCAGATGAAGATTAACCAAAAAATACAAATTAAAAATTAACATTATTATGTTATGTTATTTGCAATAATAGAAGTGCTTTCCTTTTATTGATGTCATTGTTTCTCTTCTCATAAAAACCCCTTTCCTTTGGGCTTCTGCCTGAATCAATGCTTCCCAAATAACTCTTTTTATAAAATATGAGATAAATGTTTGTTGCCTCTCACTTGGGCCTTTTCTATTTAGGTTAAAACCTCTAACCTATTTAATTCATCTATATCCACATGATTATATAGGGCTATCCCTGATAGAATAATGTGACCTCATCCCTAGTTATAGTTGATTGGCTTTAGGGTGGGCATCTAACCCAAGCTGAGCCAATCACTCTTCTTCAAGAATTGAAATTGATCCAAGAAATTCCTGCTTATTTTAGCTGCTCACATGAAAAGAAGTGACGCATTCCTGGGAAATGAACACAGAAACCACTTCCTGTCATGACAACTTGGAAATATCAAGTCTGCAACAGGAGAGAAGAAAGTAGATATGAAAAGACAAGAAAAAAGTGTCAGTGCCATTTACACCCCAGTGCTAATTATTATTCAGGCTTAGGAGCACTCTGTTCCATTTAATGCTAGTTTAAATCAGGCTTTCATGAATGCCAATCAAAGACTTCTAAATAATGTAGAAAGAGGATGCCATAGGATTGGGGGGCCAGAAGGGACTCAAGTCAAAAGCCCAGAAAATGAAGAGAATTTGGAAATAACCATTTTTGCACTCTAAGATGAAACAGACTGGGTAGGAATAAAATTACACTGAATAAAGTTGTTATTAGAAAGCAACATGGAATAATCAGGCTGAAGCCAGGATCCTAGATGTGAGGATTTGGGTGGTCAATAACTAAGAAGCTTGGTTACCAGTGGATTGGCTAGGTTGGGAAGGCTCAAAATAGATTTAGTTGATTGAGTAATCAAGGTTCAGTGTCTACATCTGAGTCAACTTCAGGCTTCTGGTAGGAACAGAGAAACTAGTGCTGTGCTCATCTTTTCAAAGATCTTGATGCCGGTAAAATAGAATGTAAAAATTCTGATATTGAGCTTAGGTACTAATCTTTGTGATGGCTGATATCTTTTGGCTTATTTATTATTTTTAGATACTGTAGTTTTTTAAATATATAACTGAAGAATATTTGCTTGTGCCATATGTAGTAATCTCTTAACAATCTCCATTTTCTAATATTGGGCTAAGTTTATTATTGAATATGCTGATTCCTAAATTATAAGAATAAAATGAAAACATAGAAGTTACTAACAGCTTCAAGCTAGTCATTGATGACATATGTCTCTGAAGGCACATGCCACATATTGTCCAATTTAACTGTGGCCATCTATCCATATATATAAAAGGCTAAGTGACAGACTGTCCAACTGATTGGTACATATGACATGCACTGGCACTTTAAAAATCAATGTTGACTCACATATGTGTAATACACATAAAACTCTTGTTGTTGCCAATACACACATGTTTTCAATCTGTCATTGTCAATCATGAATTTGGTTGTTTGTTGATATTTCTATTATAGAGAAATGGCAAATAGCAATATTAAAATATTTATTCTAATTAATTTCCTTTTAATGTGCACAAATCTGTGCACCAGGCCACTAGTGTGTGTGTGTTTACTGAGTGGGCAGATGTTCAGTGTAGGAGCTGCTGAGTGACAGCAACTGTGTAGTGCCTTCTCACACTCCTGAACCCCTCTGGGGGTGTTGGACTGCCAGCCTTGGCCTGATCCCTGCAGGTGAGGCCAAGGGACCCCACCTGCTGAAGGGACCTGGCTCACTCTGTAGACACCCTTCAAGCCCCAGTACCAGCCCAAGTGGGGCTGGCAAGGGAGGGACCTTGTGAGGTTGGCTCCAGGGCATGTCTGACCTGTCTTGCTCAGTCCACCCCACCAGCCACCTTCTAATTAATTTCCTTTCAATGTGCATGAATCCATGCCCTGGGCCTCTAGTATAAATATATCTAAACATATCAAAATGTGGGTTATGGCAAAGTTTACATGGATATCTATTTAATATTTGCTCCTATAGATTATTTTAATCACTATGTTGATATACTTAGAACATCTAAAGAGATCAGTTGCAATGACAAATTAATTAAATTAATAACCTTTTTTTTTAAATGTCTTTTTTAGTTTTAGAAAGAGAGGAAGGGAGAGATATAAAGAGATAGAAATATTGATGAGGGAGACCTCAATCATAGAAACCTCAATCATTGATTCATCAACTGCCTCCTGCATGCTCCCCACCAGCCATTGAGCTTACAGCCTAGGCATGTGCCCTGACCAGGAATCAAACCAGGAATCTCTTAATTCATGGATTGATACTTAACTACTGAGCTATATTGGCTGGGCTTTTTAAACTTAGATAAATGGGCCTTAGTCTGTTGATGGAGATGTGCATCTCTTTGATTTTAAGTGCAGTAAGATCTGCATAATAAACAGTTATTGAGTCAGGTCATTCCATAATGTCTAATACTATGTACTTGCGCTCACAGCTTACTGAGAAAATATCCTAAGATGATGTTGACATGCTGTGTAAAGTTGTGATAGTATGAAAGAGTACTGAATTTTGAGAATGAGTAGGGATAAAAGTCTGGCTTTTTAGGCTTAATGAATTCAAGCAACTAGGCATTTCTGAACTTCACCTTTTTAAAAAATGAAATCATGTTAATAGTACCTTTCCTTCTACCTTAAAGGGGTGACAGTTTTGAATCTAAATAACTCTGAAGAAAGCTCTTTGTAGTAAAAGAGAAATAAATACAAATAAAAGAAACAAAAGAAGACCTCCCCACCCCACTCCCAAAAGGTGTCTACATTTCAAAACTGAAACTGTTTGAAAGTGAGAGTATAAATTAAAAAATCAGGAATCCATAGATGGCTTTAGGGGTAATTAAAAAGGAAGATGCTTTGGTGATGTGATTTTAGATGGGCCAAATGGTTTCTCTGATTAAAACTAAAATACAAAAAGAAGGCCTTTGCTTTTTACTTACTAGGGAGTACTCAAGATGAAACCTATATCCACTTATTAAAATGTATCACTAATGAAAGCTATGATTTTATTTTAGTTGTTTACACTTTAGTTTAAATAAGTTAACACATGTTGAGTACCTACTACATGCATGCACATACATAATAAAGCTACAAAGAAGAATGAAATGCAGTTCTTCCTTTCAAGGAGCTCACAGTCTAACGGGAGAATCAAATTCATGTGTGAAAATTTACAATATGTAATGTGATCAGCTCCATACTAAATGTTCAAATGTCAGTGAAAACAAGTAAAGGGACAGAGAATTTTCTAAGAACAGGCTTTCTGGTTGAAGTGAAAAACTGGTTAAAGAATCAGCCTCAGAAGATTAAATACCTCAGAAAGAATCCCTAAAATGTAAGATA
>PVJN01063957.1:0-10626 GCA_004026805.1 Lasiurus borealis
GGTGAAGGGTCCTCCCTATAGCTTCCTCTTCAGTTTTCAAAGGCTGCACATTTCACTGAACTATTTGAAGTATTTATGGGCAAATACAATACCCAGGGAAGCTTCCCGCCCCGAAACAGCTCCTCCTTGCAAGCCGCCGGGACTCTGTAATTAGAGTGTCCGGAGGAAGCCGGCGAGGCTCCATGGCCCCGGCTGGCTCCGGCCAATCCCTGCTGCATTTCATGGAGGAGGAGGAGCTCCTCCCTGTCCTTGCCTCGGACTCACTGGCCCCACAGGTTCCTCGACTTTAATTCCCCCCCCCCCCCCCGGGATTTCTTCTTTCCCCGCAGTTGGCAGTTTGGGTTCCTCGCAGACGCAAAGGATGTGAGAATTGAAAGAGATGATCCAGGCAGCCAGAACCCTCGAGGCTCATGGTTGAGGAGCACTGCCTGGATTGACATTGGACACATTCTTATTTAATCTTACATGCATTGGACAATTTAATCTTGCATGCATCCCTAGAAAGCTTCGGTTTTCACCTGGGGTGAGGATGAGGCTTGACTGCATTAATAGATGGTGTTGCTGTTTGGATTCATTGAAGTAGTGCATGACAATGCTTGAGCACAAGTACCTGGCCATCTAAAGGGCTAATCAGAGTCGAGTGTTCTTATTGTTATTAACGATTGCTACTCCCTTTCCTTCCAGTCACCTCTGCCTATAAGCTGCCTGTCTTTCTTCTCTGTCTCCGAGATACGGGTTTTCTCTGTAGGCCCACCCTGTAGAGGGATTGTAAATACGGACGGCATTGATTTATCATTTTCCAGACCAGAGGAAACAAGTTTAAACAAATAAAAATTTGTAAAACAGCACCAAGAAATGAGAAGGTGCTTTCTCATCCTGGCCTGTCCCTTCTCCCACCTTATGTTCCACCCATTCTATATTATAAATAGCAACTTTGAGTCTCATTAGGCTGAAATGCACACAGTCTCGTATATAATGTCAGGTATCCTCCTTCCCTCTGAAATTAAATCACACGTGGTCTGTGCCATTTACTGAGCACTCTGCCTTTTGCCACCTTGTTATGGATCATTTCACGTGTTTATTTTCTTCTTAAAGAGAGATTTGAAGTTAGGAACTGCATTTAAACTATTATTAGGGCCTCTCAGCATCAAATATCATGCTGTAGACAGAACAGTCAATGGAATGATCAAATGAATGAATGCTAGCAGCAATTCTCCTAGAGGAGAGTCTTTTAGATTCCTTACCCATAATTCTGGTTTTGACGGTGTTCCAAGAGTTATGGAAAGATACTGCAGTCTTTGACTTTAAAGATCCTGGAGATATTCCAAAGTATTTCCCTGGCCCTAATGCCATGGTTCTCAAAGTATGGTCCCCGGACCAGCAGCAGCATCTGGATACTGGTTTGAAAACTCCTACCCCACTATGCTGTATACCTGAAACTACTATAAAATTATATAGACTGTCCAGCGTAACTGACAAAATAAAAATAATGGTTAAAGAACACACACCCAAAACCCATCCCAGACCTATTGAACCAAAAAGCTCAGGAGAGGGACCCATCAATTTAGGTTTAACAAGTGTTTAACCCAGTGATTTTGATGCATTCTAATGCCTGAGAACTTCCTCCAGCCTCGATGAATAAATATATCGTGCATTCAGTGCCCTTCCTGGGCTTCTTAAACCTTAATCTACATAAGAATTACAGGAAATCTTGCTAAAATGCAGATTCTGATTCAGTAGGTCTGGAAGGGGGCTGAGGTTCTGCTTTGGGGTAAGTTGCCCTGTGATGCCCATGCTGGTGGTCTGGAGCTTTTGAGTAACAACAAGGCTAAACCAGAGGTAGCAAAGGGTTTCATCTCAAGAGTCATCTACAGCTAAGTGACTTTCCGTCACACTGTGCTGAAAAGAATTCAGAGGTTGCATCGATGTAGTTTAGTTGTAAACAGCAGTATGATCAATTAATAATGTCTGTTGTGGGTACAGAAATAGAAATAATGACTTACATGCTATGTGTTTGCCATCTTTTATCTCCTATTTAAATCCTATTTGCTGCCAAGGTCATTTTTCTGAATGTGTACCCTCAAATGTGAACTAATAGGAAAAACATTGCATTCCCTTTTTTCTCTTTTGGTATTAAAAGTACCTGTTATGAATTAATACTGTAGAATTTGGTAAACATATGAGCATTCACTTTAACCTTGTGGGCTTTATATAACTAAAGTCTGATCATTTCTCATATTTCTTGCCAGAAAACATGAATTTTTTCAAGTGTATTTCCAAATTTCTTTCTGTGCCTCCTCATCCCTTCAATAATTTTATTTGCTCTTTCCTGGAACATTTTAATTTCCCTTTATAGTTTTCCTATAAGTCATTGTTTCTTAAAGCAAAATGATTTATCAAAATAAGCAGATAAGTGTGTGTGTGTGGAGGGGTGGTGGTGGTGGTTAAAAGCTACATTTCCCCTGTAGCAAAAAAAAAAAAAAGATAATTGCAAGATTCCTTCTTAAATAAGATCATCTCAAATTATTAAATAAACTATAATCTTACTCCTTTCACATAGATTCTATGTTCACATGAAAAGTCATTTTAAATCAATATGTTTGGTGAGCATTGTTAGCTAAAGAAGTCATTGGTTCAGAGACTGGCAAACTATTTTGGAAACAACACACAATCCAGATTTTTTTTTTAATGTTATTTTTTTAAATTATATGCACTAAGGACAGCCCACCATTTTAAACCTCAACTTTGACAAGCCTTTTCTCTCTTTTGTTCTGTCTGACTCTAAGCTTTCAAAACGGCCCACATGTCAGTGCTGGGGAAATTTGAAACTTACTTTCAAAGCTCTCAGGACTATTGAATCATCCTAAGAGTTCGGACAGTTCCCTGGTTGTAGGAAGAGCCAACCTCAGATCAGGATGGGCCAGCTGCATCCCTTTCTGATCCTGACATCAGTCTCTGGTGATTAGTTGAGTGTGAATGGGGCTTCAGAGCTGACCTGCCAGTGACCAGTCCCATCAACCCATCCTTCATTAGGGTTAAAGACCCCTGGCTGCACCTGACCTCCCAAGAAGACAGTCCTGAGAAGATCCTGAAACATCCAAGTCCCAGCCTCTCACAAAAAATGCAGGGATGGGGGCAGGGTAGTCAACAGCCTCTTGGAGACTCCTGACTCTAACAGATGAAAGGACATGTTGCAAGTCTCTGGAATAATAGAAAAAATGAAATATTCAGTTTATTTGGGAGCAAAAAAAGGTCACATTAGCTTATTTTTAAAAGCTCACTTTCCCTTAATTTTCTGTGATATGGTTGACAACTATAACACAGAGCTCAGGGATGCACAAATGTCCACCTTTTGGTGGTGGCTAAATTTAGAAAGTCTGCTCACCCTGCCCTCAAGGACTTCTAATCTGCCTTCTTCCAGCTTGGTCTCTGGGTCTGCATGCAGATCAATATGCACATGGGTGATTTCTGGAAGACTATGATTGTCCCACCTGAAGATTTTAGAGTTTATAAGGGATCTAATAGGGGTGTGTGTGTGTGTGTGTTTAGCATTGAGCCAATGACCCTGACTAAATGCTATATAATAACCTACTGATTAATCAGTTATGGGGTAGCTCAATCATTAATTCAATGAATAAATTGTTGAGTGCCATCTATGTGCCAGGGAGTGGGCAATATGATAGGTAGCAAATAATAAGCTCTTGTTCTCTGCTCTCAAGGTTTCAAGAATAATACAACTGCTGTTTCCAAGTCTGAGGCTTGCCCCTTTTCACCACTGAAAAAATGGAGAACGCACCACGTAGCCATGGAAGCAAATAGAGAGATGAATGGCAAGCATATACTAACTAATCCTCTAATAGAAGCAGTGCATAATATACAGTGATAAACAAGGCACAAAGGAGTATCAGCTATGCATGGGGTTGACAGCTAATTGATTAAATTAACGTTCTGATTAATAAAAGGTATGGAGAGAAATCTTTCCTTTCCACCTTTAGTGTTGTAACTCTTTGAGGATAACTTAGCCTCAATAAACTATTGGCTAAATATTAATAAGAATAAATGTAAAAGAAAAAAATTAAAACTTAGTGACTATTTTGCCTTCTGCAGGTGGGGGAAGACATGTAAATAAAACACATCAGTGGGAATATAAATCACATATCACTTCCTCCCATATTCAGGCACTTGGTAATAGTCCAGTCTGAAATTTCAAAGTCAGCCAGCTCTGGGCTGCTTCAGAGAGAGCCTCTGAGACCTTGGGTTATCTTAGAGATAACACTAATGAGCATTTGGATATCAGAAGGCCAGCTCAAGCCACAGAGGTCAAGCTATATGGTTGTCCATAATAAGTGAAAAAAATTCAGTTTCCCTGGAGAGGTTTAAAATGAAGGGCCCCCAAAATGGAGTAGCCAGAGCGATGTGAAGGAACTCCTGAGGATGCACAGAAGCAGAGCAAGGTAGCAAAGTAAAACCCTTTTCTTTCCCCCAATTAAGCCTGCTGTGCCACCAAATGATTTGAGAGACTGGATTCTGCTTTTGATGGGGAGAATTTGTTGTTGTTAATCTTCACCCAATGGTATTTTTTTCCATTGGTTTTTGTTTTTGTTTTGAGAGAATGTAAGGGAGGGGGAGTGACAGGGAAACACTGACATGAGAGAGACACATCTGTTGGTTACCACATGCATGCACCACAACCGGGGCTGGGGATCAAGCCTACACCTGAGGTATGTGCCCTTGACCAGAACTGAACCCAAGATCCTTCGGTCCATGGGATGACACTCTAACCACTGGGTCACATGACACAGCTGGGTTTCGAATCTGGATTCATTTTGGAGAAGAAAGAAAACAGGGAATAGAGTGATATCCTGGCTTTGATGGGAGCAGAAATTCAGAGTCAGGGATGGCCATGAGAAAGAAAGTTGCCTCCTCTCCCCAACCTTAAATCCTCCAATTCCTCCAGCCCGACTCAGAGATTTGCAAAACCCCTGGAGAGAACTGGATCCTCATCTGATGTGGGATGGGTGTGTATGTAAATTTAAATAAGAATGTCTCCTGGCAAAAGAGATGGGAGCACCGAAAATATATATAAAAGATGAATATCGAGATTGTCTTCGGGCAAAGGGGTAAAGTAGAAGAGGAAAGTAATCTTGGATTCTCTAATCTATGCAGGTGGTTACAGCCTGATCAGTCCTGGTGACAAGGTGAACTCCCGCTATATGTTGTGCTGAGCACCATCTAGGCCTGTACCTGCAGGGACCAAAGGTGAAGGGGCCTGAGCTGACTATGTCCAGATTCTTGGCTGAATCTTACTGCAAGCTTTTTTCTTTCTTTGTGTGTGTGTATGTTTTGTGTTTTTTGGTTGTTTTTTTGCTTGTTATTTTTAATGCTCTACCCACTTTTTTACTATCAATTGTATTAATCGGAAAGTCTAGCTAATTGAGTTTCAAACTAATCTTTTTAAAAATTAGATACCTTGTTTGTATCATCCATTCTTCTTTTCACGCATTAGACCCGACAATCCCAGTAATCACGATGATGCCTGTAAGAACCGTAATTTACAAAGCTATTCTTCCTGTGTACCAGGAACTACAGTGAACATCATATATACCTCACCTTTAATTCTCAATCCCATGACGTGTATGAATGCTGTTATTTTCATTTTACAGAAGAGAAAACTGAGGCCCAGAGAAATTTTAGTATCTTATCTAAACCGCACAGCTAAGTAAATAGAGAACCAGGATTTGAACCGAAGTACTCCAAATCCGGAGCCCAAACTCTGAACACTGGGCACGAGTGTTCACTATATACTATTAAAGGTATAACCTCATAACAATAACAGTAGAAATGATGATGATGGCTTCCTGATGAGATGTGCCTTTGTACACTTCATTGCCGTGACCCCCAGACCACTCCTGTGTGGTGGCACAATTGCTCCATTTTCACAGTTGAGGAAATAGACAGAAAGGCTCCATAAGCATCCAGTTTGTGAATGATAGTGGTCTTTTTTTTTTAATATATTTTATTGATTTTTTTACAGAGAGGAAGGGAGAGAGATAGAAAGTCAGAAACATCGATGAGAGAGAGACATCGATCAGCCGCCTCCTGCACGCCCTACTGTGGAGATGTGCCCACAAGCAAGGTACATGACCCCAACCGGAATCGAACCTGGGACCTTTCAGTCCGCAAGCCAACGCTCTATCCACTGAGCCAAACTAGTCTCGGCTGATAGTGGTCTTAATAGTGAGGCAAGGAATGGGCACAGGCCAGTTATGAGGGCCTGTTTGCCTAATGCTCAGGATCTGAGACAGAGCTACCTGCTTGCTGGTGTCCACTGGGAGGCAAAGGTGGGCCAGTGGTCCTTATTCAAGAAGTTTAAGAATCACTGGGCTGCTTGTTACTGGGGGTGCTTGTTGAAAGAACAGATCCTGAAAATCTCATTACCCAAGAGACCTAGAATTCTGAACCTGGGAATCTGCATTTTAAACCAGCACTTGGTGACTATGAATCAGCTGGTCCTCACACTTTGCTTGAAGCCTTGGCTGTCTAGGGGAGTCACCTGAGGAATTAATAAATTAAGGCTTCCCAGGCCTTACCCCGGACCAATCAAATCAGACTCTCTAGGAATGGGGCCCAGGCACTGGTATGTTAGGAAAAGCTCTCTGGGCGCAGGTAGATTGAAAAGCAATTCTTTAAGAAATGCTACAAAGGCTTTGCTCTCTCAACCCTGTAGAATGGAGGACTATTAAGGCAATAGCCTGGATAATTTTAATCAATTGATAGCCAGTCTGAAAAAAACTCAGGCTTTCTTTTACTTTCTGAGCAAGATTTCCTCATTGAGAGGTACCTACCCTCAGCCAATCTAGCTGCTCTTGCAGCCCAGACATAACCACGTAATTGCCCAAATGGTGCCTCTAAGTCAGCACCACCAATGGCATTAAACAGCCTGACCATGCCTCCGAGTGGGCCTCTAGGCACTAAGCCACATGTTCCCTCCCGCCCCTTCTGCTGTGCTTCCTCTTTTGGTTGCTGCTCTCATCCGGAGAGCCTCATGCCTATGCTCTGTCTCTGCCCTGGGCATTGAGCATGGTGAGCATCCACTGGGAGAGGCCAGGAGAGGGGTTCCTGGCCTATGTCTGCCCATGGGAGAGATGCCAGTGGTGCCCAGGGCTTGGGGCACTCAGAGAGGGCTTGGAGCAGTTAACTCTTAGAGGTCTGTGCTCATAAAAGTGTGTATTGGCATGAAAAATCTCAGCAGTGGATAACTTAAAAAAAATCATTTAGCCCTGGCTAGGTAGCTCAGTTGGTTAGACCATTCCTGATACACCAAGGTTGTGGGTCTGATCTCTGATTAGGGCACATACAAGAATCAACTAATAAATTCATATACTTACGTTTTTACATATGTATAAATAAATCCACTAGTAAAGACAAAGAATAGAAAGGAGGAAATCACACCAAATTGTTAACAGCAGTTACTTCTGAGGACCAAGATAGGAAACCAGTAATTTCTTCTTATTTTATATCATTGCTTTAAAAAGGGTTGGAGTTACGGGTAATTTTAAATTACTTTCCCATGGGATTTTCTGTGTTTTTCCTCTTTTTAATTGTCCAGGGAGCACTTATTAAGCTCTATAGTGAGCCAAGCTCTGTGCCATATGTCAAGGACATGGGAGTTGGCCTACTTATACCCATCTCTGTCCTCTGCCTTTTCAAGCAGGAGAGCCCTCTCCCAAACAGACAAGCACTGTGTTAGCCAACAAAGATGAAAATCCAGTTTTACCTGCATCTATGTATATACACTAGAGGTCCGATGCACGAAGATTCGTGCAAGAATGGGCCTTCCTTCCCCTGTCTGCCAGCACTGCCTTGGCTCCGGCCAGCCAGAGCTGCCTTTGCTCCAGCCTGGAACTGCCTTTTCACCACCCCATGTTGCCCAGAGGCCTGGAGTGGCTCTGGTAGTGAGGAATGCCTGTGTTGTCACCCTGCTCCCAGCCACTCTGCACCTGTGTTTGCAAATTAATCTGCCATCTTTGTTGGGTTAATTTGCATATTCACTCCTGATTGGTCAGTAGGCATCACAAAGGTATGGTCAATTTGTATCTTTCTCTTTTATTAGTGTAGATAGGATATTGAATGTGAACTGTAAATGAAAACTAACATTTAAAAAAGAACCAAATAAAAGTTTAGATCTGAAAACTTATATATATATATATTAATTCTCACCTGAGGATGTATTTAAAATTTTTAGAGAGAGAAACATCCATGTGGCAGAGAAATACCAGTAGGCTGCCTCTGTACCTGCTGACCCACCAGGACCTAACCTAAACCTCAGTATGTGCCCTAACCTAGAATCCAACAGAAAATCCTTTGATGTACAAATTGAGACTCCAATTGAGCTACCTGGCTAAGGCATATCTGAAAAAAAAAAATTTAATGTACCTGCAAGCCCTGATTGGTAGATCAGTAGTTAGAGTGTCCTCCCATGCACCAAAGGGTCATGGGTTGGATTCTAGGTGAGGGCACATGCACAGGCTGTGGGTTCCATCCCTGTCGGATTGCTTAGGCAACTGATAGATGTTTCTCTTTCTCTTTCCCTCTCCCTTAGAATAAATAAAAAAAAAAACCATATCCTTAGAGGAGAACTTTAAAAGAAAAAAAAATGCTGGTTTGGTTCAGTGGATAGTGCTTCTGCAGGTGGACTAAAGGGTACCAGGTTGGATTTCAATCAAGGACACATACCTGGATTGCATGCTCAATCCAGGGCCCTGGTTGGGGATTCAGCAAGAGACAACCAATTGATGTCTCTCCCATTAGTTTTTGTCTTTCTCCCTCCCTTCCACTGTAAAAAAAAGCAAAAATGTCCTCAGGTGAGGATTAACCAAAACAAACAAATAAACACTCATCCCCAGTGTGATTATTGAAGGAGCATACAAAGTAATTGTTGAATGAAAGGGAAGGGATGGGACTTCACTTTCTGTTTTAGCAACTCTGCAAACTAGAGGATTTATTTTTCATTTTGATTGACCAGAGGCCTGATGCATGAATTCATGCACTGATGGGGTCCCTCAGCCTGGCCTAGCTGGCAATTGGAGACAATCAGGGCCAACCAGGCCAGCTGGTCCAGGGGAGAGATTGCGGGAGGTTGGCCAGCCACAGGAGGGGGCTGTGGGAGCACACTGACCACCAGGGGGTAGCTCCTGTGTTGAACACCTGCCCCCTGATGGTCAGTGCACATCATAGCAACTGGTCATTCGGCAACTGGTTATAACTGTCACTTAGGCTTTTATATATATATGGATTGCTTTAGAGAAAGGAAGGGAGTGAGAAAAACACCAGTGTATTGTTCCACTTAATATGCTCACTTTGGTTGCTTCTTGTCTGTGCCCCGACCAGGGATACAACCCGAAACCTTGCTGTATCAGGAGGAGGTTCTAACCCACTGCACTGTAGGCTGCCTGTCAGGGCCCCTCAACGAAACCCTTCTGGCATGCCCTGGCCCCTGCTGTGGGCCAGAGCTCTCTGTCACAGAAAAGGTTGGGGTTCCATTCTGTCAGGGTTTCGGGTTTGATCCCCAGTTGGGGCTGACTGCTGCTCAGGAAGTGACGGAAGACTGTTGAGGTCTGTGTGCTCTAGTCATTCAGTGGGGAGCTGGGGATCCATTGCCAACATGGCCAACTCTGATCCCCACTACCCTGGTCTATCAAGGATGACTTCAACTATGGCAGCTGCGTGGCCTCTGCCAGCACACACATCCATATGGGTAGGTTGCCCTCTCCACGGTTCGCCAGGCCTGGCTGCTGCGCAGTTGCGCCAGGAGGCAGATTTCCGAGTTCCCAGAAAGAGTGCCCTCTAGGCCAGATTCCCAGGGAGAGTGGGGTCCCCAAGGGAAAGCACTTTGCTCCGCCTCCCTTTGGGGCTCACGGGTTGGAGTGGAGTACCCATCCTGCACAGGGCTCAGAGGAGAGAGCTGCTCCAGAGAGGCCTCCTAGCTGGGTGCTGAGAAAATAAATCTGGAGCCCTTCCTCCTGGAACCCTGTCATCTTCAGTGTAGGAAGGGGCAGATGAAAGCCTCAGCAGCCTCACTGGGGCATTATTAAATAAAGATTTTTTTTGTGTGTGAAAATAAGTTTATTGTGTAATCAATACTGTGAAATCATCATGATTTATTGTGTAATCATTATGATTACACAATAACCTGCACTGAGTTATCTGCTGGGATGCTTGTGCTTTAGGGTTTGTGAACGCATTTTATTTGATTTGATTTGATGCAGCCTCACGTCCCCTGGCCTCATGTGGCACGAAGCAATGCTCACCTGCTCCTGCTTGTCATTACCTGTAAGGGTGTCCTGGATAATTTGCATATTCCTCTATTATTATATAGGATTATATAGGATAACAAAGTCATTGATAAGCGGGATTCTCTCCTAAAGTGAGCAGGAGCTGTCACTCATGAGATCCCGCCTGTCTTCCCTTCCTTCCCGGGAAGCAGCTCCTCCCAGAATCATTCTCTACACAAGTGCCAAGACCACCCCTGAGCAGCGGGAATAGAAAATCAATTTTCTTCTGACTGATCTCTGAAGCTGTCTCTACAGCCAGTGATGCTGGCTTGAAGACAGAGTACTCGTCCTG
>PVJN01063958.1:0-10626 GCA_004026805.1 Lasiurus borealis
CTATTGTAAATTGTGCTGCTATGAACATAGGGGTGCATAAATCCTTTCTGATTGGTGTTTGTGATTTCTTAGGATAAATTCCTAAGAGTGGGATTACAGGGTCAAATGGGAGATCCATTTTTAGTTTTTTGAGGAAACTCCATACTGTTCTCCACAGTGGCTGCACCAGTCTGCATTCCCACCAACAGTGCACAAGGGTACCTTTTTCTCCGCATCCTCGCCAACACTTGTTTGTTGATTTGCTGATGATTGCCATTCTGACTGGTGTAAGATGGTATTGCATTATCGTTTTGATTTGCATCTCTCTGATGATTAATGACTTTGAACATGTTTTCATATGTCTCTTGGCTTTCCTTCTGTCGTCTTTCGAAAAGGTTCTATTTAGGTCTGTTGCCCATTTTTTATTGGATCGTTTATCTTCCTTTTATTAAGTTGTATAAGTTGGCTGTAGATTTTGGAGATTAAACCTTTATCAGTGATAACATTTGAAAAACATTCAAGAAGAAGGAACATTTCCAAACACCTTCTATGAAGCTAGCATCACCCTAATACCAAAACCAGATAAAGACAACACAATGAAAGATAATTACAGGCCAATATCTCTCATGAACATAGATGCCAAAATCCTCAACAAAATTCTAGCAAACCGGATCCAGCAGTACATCAGAAAGATCATACACCATGACCAAGCAGGATGCATCCTAGGAATTCAGGGATGGTACAATATCTGCAAATCAATAAATGTGATACATCACATAAACAAATTGAGAGATAAAAATCACATAGTCATATCAATTGATGCAGAAAAAGCATTTGACAAAATCCAACACCCTTTCTTGATAAAAACTCTTAGCAAAGTGGGAATAGAAGGAGCATACCTCAACATCATAAAAGCCATATATGATAAATCCACAGCTAACATCATACTCAATGGGCAAAACTAAAACCATTTCCCCTAAGAACAGGAACAAGACAGGGATGCCCACTCTCACCTCTCCTGTTCGACATAATACTGGAAGTATTAGCCATTGCAATTAGACAAGAAGAAAAAATAAAAGGCATCCAAATTGGAAAAGAAGTAAAGCTGTCCTTATTTGCAGATGACATGATATTGTATATAAAAAACCCGAAGGACTCCATCCCAAAACTAATTGACTTAATAAATGAATTTGGCAATGTAGCAGGATACAAAGTGAATGCCAAGAAATCGGTGGCATTTCTGTACACTAATAGTGAAATTATAGAAAGAGAGACTCAAAAAGCAATCCCATTTACCATCGCACCAAAAAAATTAAGATACCTAGGAATAAACCTAACTAAAGAGGTAAAAGACCTATACGCAGAAAACTACAGGACACTGAAAAAAGAGATAGAGGAAGATGCTAACAGATGGAGGAGCATACCATGCTCATGGATTGGGAGAATCAACATCATTAAAATGTCCATACTACCCAAAGCAATCTACAGATTCAATGTACTACCCATTAAAATACCAACGACATATTTCACAGACCTAGAAAGAATTCTTCATAGATTCATCTGGAACAAAAAAAGACCACGAATAGCTACAGCAATTCTGAGAAAAAAGAATAAAGTTGATGGGATCTCAATACCAGATTTCAAGCTATACTACAAAGCAACTGTTCTCAGAAAACAGCCTGGTACTGGCACAAGAACAGACATATAGTCCTAAACAAAATTTTGAGCTCATATTCTCTGCTTCTTATTTGTGTATGTACAGAGGGTACATATACTTGAGGCTGTTAATGGCAGTATTTCTTTTTTGCCCCCTTGAGGAGTTGTTCAATAGGGATGTTTATAGATACAGAAAACAGAAAGTTCATGGAAAGAGAACTTGGTTATGATGAGTTTATAAGATTTTCAAAAAGAGCTAAAATAGCAAATATTATACTAGTATTAATGCATTGCTAGAATTTGGTTTTCTTTTACTCCATGTGACCTTTCTCCTGGAATATTGGTCTGCTCTTACTAAGATGTTGGAAAGGTTACTTTTTATCTTTCATGTAATTTGCCTAGATAGGACAAAACTCTGTGGTTGATGTTGACTTTATTGTGTCCTTAATTATTTAAGAAATCAAAATTTTCTCACATGTGAAAAAGTTATCTCCTAGGTAACCTCCTACATTTATATTTTAAATGTTTTATTGTCATTTAGTTTAATAGATAGCTAAATATTTTTTCTCAGTCCGCTTTTGTTCCTATCTATTTTTTTACTATTAAGTATTTAAAGTTTTAAATTTTATTATGGTAAGAACCATGATCCTATTTTAGTCAAGTTCAAACATGCTGACAATTTTATTATTATTTTTTTCTAAAATTAAATTCTAACTAATATCTTTTGTACCTAAAACTGTCTTTGAGACTTCACCGAAGGCCCCTAGAAAATCACTAAGGATTTGTTCTTCCAGCTTATTAAAGGAGAGATGCAAGGAATAGGCTAATTTGATATGTTATTGTTGATTAGTTGCACGGGAAATGTCAAATCAGGAAAAATGTTTAGCCTTCTCTAGGTTAAATTTATATAGGGAAAATCTTATTAACACAAATGTTTCAGATATTGTATACTGTGTGGGAAATCACTAGAGATTTGTCAATGTTGTCAGATGATTCTTATCATCAGATTTCAGGTGTTATTTTCTTTAGTATCAGTGACAACAATATTATCTGTCACAATTTTAGCTATTTTTTAAAATGTTAACTTGATTTTATTTTCTTAATTTGAATCTAGCATATTCCAGGCCAGTGGTTTTTAATGAAAGATTCACATAGTCACCTATGGAGTTACATTAATATACAGATGTTTACAATCCACTTTCCCCCCTTTATTGTTAAGACATTACAAATGTGTGCTTATCCTTCCATTACCCCCCAAACTTCCCCAATGCTGCCCTCACCTTCGCCCCCTGTTGTCTGCGTCCATTGGTTATGCTTATATTCATGCATACAAGTCCTTTGGTTGATCTCTCCCTTCCCCTTCCCCTCCCCCTCCCCTACCTTCTCTCTGAAGTTTGATGGTCTGATCGATGCTTCTCTGTCTCTGGATCTGTTTTTGTTCATTGGTTTATGTTGTTTATGATAATCCACAAATGAGTGAGATCATGTGATAATTATCTTTTTCTGACTGACTTACTTCACTTAGAATAATGCTCTCCAGCTCCATCCATGCTGTTGCAAATGGTACTCTTGACTTACAAAATCTCTTTACTTGATATTCTTGCTGTAGTATAACTATAAGTTGTTACATCCATTTGGTAAATTCATTGTATATTATGTCATTAGATGATTATATGTTATGTCTGAACATTTTTTTGCTGTAAAAAACTATGTTCATCCATTTTTATAAATTAGATATAACACTCACTGTTCTGTGAAAATAGGATTAATCATTATGTTTAGAGATACTTTGCCCAATTTTAAACATTGATTTTATTATCTTATTTTGCATGCCATAGAAACAACTGACTTTTCTTGTTGGTTGCATTATTCTTGAAATGAACACTCATGGAATATTTCATCTTTGAAAATTATGGCATGAAGTTAACCACAGCCATTTTAAGTCTCTTGTCATCTAAAGACAGTTTTTTAAAAATTTTATTCTGATGCTTCCCTGAAAGCTCTTGCAATCAGTCAAAGGCCAAAGTACTTTGTCTTCACCAAAGAAGAACTTTTTCAGAGCCCCACAGAAAAGATCTATACCAGACACTTTTGAGTCCAGGCATCTGATGATATTGTATCACTTAAACAACATTGAGAACAGATCAGTGATTTGAGTCAGGATTTTCAGAAACAAGTGGGTTCATGAACCGTCAATTCAAGATTAAGCAGAATAAGAATTAGACATCAATAAGTAATAAAGGATAATTGTGCTTCTTGTTTGGAATATTGTTCATGTTTTAATGTTATATTTTCTAGATATAAAGGGAATCATTTATCTTGAGCTATCTATAATTTATAACAATTTAGTAGACTATGCTTTTATAAATGGAAAACAATATTTGTAAATGTTATATTTTCCTCTCTGATTGACACCTAAAGAATTTGAAAACACATCTTCAGTATTATTTATGGCAAACATAGTTATTTGCACAAGTTTTACAAGGATCTGCCTTTCTTATTAGCAGGTATAATTAGAACTATTGGTTTTGCAGCTGTTTTGTTTAATTGTGGGGCAGGTGTCAAAATCATAACTGTTTTTGTCAGCAAGTTATTTAACACAGGGTTGCTCTGAGAATTATACTAATTTCACAAGCCAGTAGCATATAGGACAGCATCTCTTAATAAGCCAAGTAAAGAAAGACATTATTCAAAACAAATAACAGATTAATCACACTGTTGTCCTAGACAACGGAAGGTGAAAGAAATAAAGTCCAAATTTAGAGGTTAACCTTTTATATAGTATGATTTCTTGGGAGAGATAGATGGCTTAACCAAACCTGAGCTGAACTGACTTCCAGCTGCCAACACAAAACAAAAGTCCCTTTTTGCTTAAGCACGTTGCTAGGGAACAAAGATGCTGGTGTTGGCAGACAGGCTAGTCTTCTCCCAGGGTTATCATCCTAGGGACCATTACATGGTTCAGCACCACTGACAACCAGGAACATGGCAGGGACATATATATCTTCTCTTTCTGATACTGCTTCATGGTTTAGTACTACTGCTGACCAAAGAGCTGCCACAGCAAGAGCAAATATCTCACGATCTTTGGAGAGCTGTTGAGATCAGCAAAACTCAAACATTGCCACTAAATTCATCTAATAGGATCTGAACACCTGGACCAAAAAAAAAAAGTTTGATAGATACTTTCCAGGGAGAAGATTTTGAAGGGCAGAAGGGAAGTGAGATCTATGTAGGTAGAGTATCATCCTTGAGGTGGTTATGATAGGCTAATAGCAGGAGGAGAAAGGACCTAGTAGAAGGAAAAAAGAAGTCACAATGTCAGCACCTTTTAAATAAATTTTACTACCCAAGTAATATGTAGTTACTGGAGAAAAATTAGAATGGAGAAAAGAAAATATTCTCCAGAGATGACCAAAGTTAAGATTAAATTTTATCTTTATGTACACCATCCTAAACTTTGATTAGGCATTTAAGTATATGTATTTTGAAGAAATCCTAATTGGCTATCTGAGTTCTTAATTTTTGCTATTATAAACAATCATTTTTAATATGCAAATTTTGATTAGGTATGTGTGTTTATATTACACTCCATACGTATAAAGCATTTTTGGTACTCACTACTTGTTATAAATAAAGAAAACAATTGATAACATTTTTAATAACTTATTGGGAGCCAGGCAATATTCCAAATGCTTTGCAAAGAATCTAAGCCTTCACACTAATTCCTTAGCAGAGGTGCTAATGTTACATCTATTTTAAGATGAGGAAACTGAAACTTCACAAGGTTAAGAAAGTTGTCTAAGGTCACACAACGAGAAAGTGGCAGAACTAAACTGAAACCATCCCTGAGTTCAGAAGCTGTAAGTGTATATATCCATAAATATGCAGCCATATACAAAATTTTCCAGATTAAGTGGTAAAGATGGCATATATCTTTTTATTTTAAAAGCCAAAATCTATCTACATCAACATTTTGCATAGAAGGAATGGAAACTAATGAGTCATTTAACATAATTTTTTTGAATCTTACAACAAAATAAGCCAAAACCAAACCAAAACAAACAAAAATAATCAGAAAAAAGATCTTAATTGGTTTAAAATCTTTAAAATACCTAGTCTCTCAAAGATTAAGGTACTCATACACTTCCCCATCCTCAGATGGTCTTCAATGTGAAAACACTTGTATATAATATAGAGGCTCAGTGCACGAAATTGTGCACTTCGACGGGGATGTCCCCTCAGCCTAGCCTGCACTGTCTTGCAGTCTGGGAAACCTTGGGGGATGTCTGACTGATGGCTTAGGGTCGGTCCCTGGGACCTAAACCATCAGTCAGACATCCTTAGTGCTACCTCAGAGGCAGAAGAGACTCCTGCCACTGCTACTGTGCTCGCCAACCATGAGCCTGGCTTCTTACTGAGCAGCACTCCCCCTGTGAGAGTGCACTGACCAACAGGGGGCAGCTTCTGTATTGAGCATCTGCCCCCTGGTAGTCAGTGTGCCTCATAGCAACCAGTAGTTCTGTGGTTCAGTCAATTTGCATATTAGGGTTTTATTATATAGGATAATATGTATAAAAGAGTCTAACAAGTTCTGAATTTTCATATAATTTTAGTATCAATGTTTCTCTATACAATTAAATGTTTAAATTTTTATTTCTCTGCCTCTCTTTAGTGTTTTGGAGGATATAGAGGCATGTCTCCATGACTATTATATCAAGTACAAGGAGTGTTTGAATCTGCATGTGGGGTTATACAAAATTAGGCACCATCACTATCATTGTTATTTTGGAGACCAAAAAGTAGATGCCTTAACCAGACTTGCACACCTGGCAAGAGAAGGAGCTGGAAGCAGATGGTGCTTCCATCTTTCCTGCCCAGTGATGCTCTAAGTGTGCTGTCCAGACTAATTGCTCAGAACACTCAATTTGTGTGTCTGAAACTGAGAGTTGTCTCTTAGAAACTTTTATAGCAATTTGACATTGCCCTGACACCCAAGTATGTAACTGGTGGATTCATCTCAATAAAGAGGACATGGACACAGCGGGGAACTGCATGTGTGCAAACTGCTTCTGGTCATGCATAATTGTTGTATTGTTTCAGGTATTGTTCCATGATGGATTGGGTTTGGGAATGGGTTATCACATAAAATACAGAATGCCCAGTTGAATTTGAACTCTATCTGGACAACCATTGATAATATTTTAATGGAACAATATCTCAAGGATTTTATGGGACATATTTCTATTAACATTATTTTAGACTTATCTAAAATTCAAGCCTAACTGGTTGTATTTTTATTTGCTAAATCTAAAACACTTAGGTGGGGGTGCTAGACAGCTGGCCCTTAATCACAGCTAATGTGAGAAGCCCTGCTTCAGTCTCTTCAAGACCCCTGGGTCCAGAATGACTCTCATCCATGGTGTGTTTAGCCTGAGACTAGATCCTTGGTGTCTTCCTCTGCTTCACTCATTTGTTCACCCCCCCCCATATGAGTTAAACCTATTCATGCTTTTTTTTTTGCTAATTGGCTTAATTATTTTAAAAATCTAAATGCTCATAGCAATACCACTTCTTTGTTTTTTAGCCTTCAATAGCTTTAGGAAAGTAGGTGTTTCTGAATGTTATTTCTGTGCTACACTGAGGATTAGTAAGTTAATTTCTGACAGCACTCTAAGAGATGCAAAAGTGGTTTTCTACAGTTCACTAAACAATAAAATTGTCTCTAGTACACTTTATTGTTATAGTCACCTAAGCTGTTTTGCCGTGTTTTCTACCATTATTCGAATGCATCTTGAAAATACTCTACTTAAAAATTGATGACAAAATACCTGCTGTATCTTGTCTGGTAATTTGTGTACAGGCAAGATGAATATGTTCTGCTTAAAAAGAACATTTGAGTAGCTCAGAAGGGTAAATGACCTCAATTTCCACATTTATAAAATTGGGTTGTTGGGCTATGTGGGTCTCTGGGGTTCCTCAGCAGCTTGAGTGTTCCATGATTTAAAAAGTCACCAGAGAAAGCCAAAGGCTGTGTAGAAAAGAAGAGTGGCAGGTGAACTACTACCTTGTTGAAGGGGGAGATTCGCAGGTGGCAGGTGAACTACTACCTTGTTGAAGGGGGAGATTCGCAGGTGGTTAAATGAATGCCCTTGAACACCAGCTCACAGAGATGCTTATTTTTCAACTTTCTCTCAGTCTGTCTCCCAAGCAAGTTAAAGTTCTCCATTTTATAGATTGCATCAAGGTGCATTAAGGGTGAGATGTGAAGAGGTACTGGGCAAACAAAAAACAGGCATACTAGTATTGTTTGTCAGAGGAAGAAATCGGGCCCTTGGGAAAAAAATAAGGACATATAGAGCAAAATTTACAAGATAAGCAGAGCTCATGCTGAAAATACTATAGAGTGGCCTATGAAGGATGAGGGTAATGATACAGTAGAGCAAGACTTGGGCAAGGGCAGTTGCCATGCATAAGTGGGGGTCCAGCACTATCAGATCTTTCCGTCTTTCAAGAAAAGTCAGAAATCTGGAAAAAGATTCTCATTTTTAAATATTGGGAAGTAAAATTTTATTTAATTACTGTGCTGCCAACAAAATATGTCTGTAGACTATGTTAAAGCCTATAAACTATCATTTAAAAATATTTGGTTTACAGAGAAGGGATCTAAATGAGGGAAAAATATATTGAGCCCACCCATGGTGGCTCAGTAGTTGAGAGTTGACCTATGAACCAGAGGTCATGGCTCAATTCCCAGTAGGGGGCATGCAGGAGGCAGCTGATCAATGATTCCCTCTCATAATTGATATTTCTATATCTCTCTTCCTCTCCCTCTCTGCAATCAATATAAACATATTTTTACAAAAATAATAATTTTAGTATAGTTATACCTTTCTGAGTTGAACTATTTTGTGTTTGACATAAGAATCTTAGTTTACTTCAAATTTTCAGTAAAAATTTGATATACACAATAGCTTGAATTTTGATGATTTATTGGAATAAAGGAATGAAGGATGTTGCCTAATTAAGCAAAGTAGTATAAAAGGGGTTGGCAATTGCAGGAGTGAAATAAAATAGAGAATCAAGAATTCAGCAGAAGAAATTTGAAAAGATGAAGAAAGGAAAGCCTTACAACAAGAACATTAGTGCAATGTCCTTGGCTTCCAGAGCAAATGAAATGGGGGTCAATAATTTCCAGTTTAATGTGAAAAGAAAGAGTGACACCAGAAAGCTGGAGAACTTGGAGCTATCTTGTGGCAGATACTTAATTTACAAAAGAAATAAAATGACATAAAACTGTTTGAATTATATCTGCTGCTGAAAAGTTCTGAGGATGCAGTAGACTGGAAACAAAATGAAATAAAGTTTGTCTGAGAGGAGCTGAGACAAGTAGTAGGGGCTTGGGTAGTCCTCTTTCTCACAATGTTGGCCACCTGAGAGAAAGGGGAGAAGCAGGAAGACTGCCCCACTGTGACAAAGAAAGCTGCTGAGCCAGTCCAGAACTGCATGTGCACAAAAGCTCAGAGCAACTAGGGAAAATATGTAGAGATCTGGAGAGAGGCTTGTAGAACCTAGTTTATGTATTCATGATATTCCTGAGAAGAGAGGCCATGCAGTATACAAATATAATGAGAATTTATTTCTTTGGGAGATGCTCCTGTTATCCTGCAAGTCAGAAGGCAACTGGTTCCTCTCTCACTCTACTTTTATAAAGCACTTGGAGCATAACATCAACACTCTCAAAGCCAGCACAGGTTTTCTTTCTCACGCAGAATAGTTTGTTTCAGTCTCGTTAAGACTTAAAGGGTTCTTGGCTAACAAATTCAGAGAAACCAGCATTTCCACTCCAGTCAGGGTTCTGGACAGGTTATGCCAGTGCTATGTTGTTTGTCATATTTATACAGAGGGAGAGAGATTTTGCTGCTTTTTCCATGAGTGTCTCACTGCCAAAGAGTGGGCCAATGACCACATCATCTTGTGGGCCATCACAATAATTAGCATATATTGAACAGAGGCACAGTGTTCTGCACCATTTGCGGAAGCTGGGAGAGTGTTGTCTTATTATAGCCATCTTCCTGTATGACATATCTGGAGGAATGAAGGGCTGAGATCACAGGCAAGATAGTATTTAGTGCTGATATTTATGGAGCATTGCACTGAACACTTGACATAAATTTACTTTTTCTTTCCCAAATCTCACTGAGATAGATATGATTGTTATTACCTTAATATAGCTGAGGAAATGAAGGCTTGCAGAGATCAGGTAAAATGTCCATGATCACACAGCTAGTCACTGACAGATCTAGGACTTGATTGCAGTTACACTTAGTACCTGGTAAGGACTTTAGTGACCACTCGCCTGTGTGTGGTTTGGACTCATTTTTCTCTGGAACTACAGATGCCATACATATAAAGGCACCATGTTGAGAACAAAGGCTGATCGATCTGTTAAATTTTCAATAGGCCATCAAATTCAACTTTACAATGCCAGAGCTGGGCCATTGCCAACTGACCTGAAAACCTATGCAATAGGGTGAACTGGAGCTAGATTTTGTCCTACTCCAACTTCTATGATCCCCACACAACTTTCATTGACCACCTCAACATCCCCAATCTCTAGCCCACAGTCTGGGCTAGACTGAACACATTATGTTAAGAAAAAGGACAGAGAATCTAAAAACATTGACATGTGGGGATAGAAATTCTACCGGGGTGTCTAACTGGTGCAATTGACCATCACAATTCTCTTTTCTACATCATTATTACCAAGTGGTCTATTCATTTCTTCTGTTTTATTTTAATTTTAAGATTACCATTAGTAAATGTTGTTTTTACCAAGGTAACTTCATGCACTCAACTAAAGCAAAAATGATATAATGCTAATAGTATTTTAATGAAAAATAGCAGTTCCCTACCCCACAGTGCCATAGTCCCAAAGGAACCACCTTTATTTACCCTTTCAGCAGTTTCTTCTGACCTTTCTTTTATAAA
>PVJN01063959.1:0-10626 GCA_004026805.1 Lasiurus borealis
TAGAAATTCTATTAAGGTACAGAGGATACATATGCTCCAAAATCATAGTGGCAAATGCAGTAAACATTACTTTACACTCAATGAAAATTTGGTTCACGTGATTGGCAGATAAAATTTGGTTAGTCTTCTTAATATACTGCTAAAATTTTAATTAAATGGGTCATGTCAAATGTATTTACATATTTTCATCTTCTACTCTTTACTTGGGCTGCATAAAATACATATTTCTTATTTAAAAGTCATTTTGAATTCTTTTAACAGTATTCCACATGGTTATATGATACTATCTTAATGTTTAATAGTAAAGAAGGAAGCAGTTTACACATTTGTCATGTTATAGCCTATCCTGTCTTTAGATTTTCACGTATTTATTCATGTGACAGAATTACTAATTACAGCTCTTGCCACATAAAGTGCAATTTCTTTAAAACACTTGCTCGAACAGTTATGTTTCTAAATTACCTAGAAGATTTTACCTAAAACACAAGAGTGTGTGTTTATCTATTCAATCTCTTGTTTTATGGCATCTGCATTTTTTAATCATAATATACTCTTCACCTATTGCACATATTGATCTTACTTCCAAAAGACAATGTGGTAATTTGATAATTTCCGAAGTATCTTGAAATTTCTTATATGTATGTATGTGTGTGTATATTTATATATACATATATATAATGTATAATTTGTTTTCTATATTGATCACACACATTTTGATGCATCTATGTGTCTTCCATCTGGCTTTTCCAACTGATAAAGATTTGAATTTATTAATGACATTTTCCTCTTAATGCTATAATAATGCTGATGTACATCTAAAAATGTCTTAAGAATTTGAATTTTTTTCCTCTTTAAAACAGCGAACTCTTAAGCTCTAGGTTTTGCGTTTATTGACAGAAGCCTAAGAATTTTATTTCATTTTATTTATTTTATTTTTTAAATATATTGTATTGATTTTTTACAGAGAGGAAGGGAGAAAGATAGAGAGCTAGAAACATTGATGAGAGACAAACATCGATCAGCTGCCTCTTGCACACCCCCTACTGGGGATGTGCCTGCAACCAAAGTACATGCCCTTGACCAGAATCGAACCTGGGACCCTTCAGTCCACAGGTCAGCGCTCTATCCACTGAGTCAAACCGGTTTCAGCAGAAGCCTAAGAATTTTAGACATCAAAAAGTGCTAAGCTCTTTAAAATCCAGTCAGAAGACCAAACCTGACAATGATTCAAAGTGGTAACTTTATTGTCTTGACTTATCCTATCTAAGAGTAATATGCAAATTGACCGTATCTCTGCTATATCCCCAGCCACGCCCAACAGCCACACCCACCAGCCAATCAGAGCAAATATGCAAATTAACCCAACCAAGATGGCTAAGGCCACAGAGAAGCAGGAGGGAGGCTTGGGTTGTCCCTGGTGATGTAGGAAGCTAAGCTTTCTGCACATTCTGGCCATCCAGGCCTCTGCTTAAGACAACAAAGTTTCAATGGCTAGCTACTGCTGCAGAGCTAGCAGAAGTCTTGGCTCTGCTTCAGGCTACAAAGTTTCAATAGTAGAAGATAAATAAATCCCAGATACCAAGGCCTCTGCTTGGGTTGCTGGGGATGTGGCTGGCCTGCAAACCATCACAGGCCCCTCACCCAGGCCACCCCACGCCCCAAGAGAATACCCACCCTAAATCCAGGACACCCTTCAAGGCAAACCAGCTGGCCCCCACCTGTGCACCAGGTGTCTATCCGATCTAATAAAAGAGTAATATGCAGATTGACCATCACTCCAACACACAAGATGGCTGCCCCCATGTGGTCAAAGATGGCTGCCCATCATGTGGACACAAGATGGTCATCACAAGATGGCCAGCAGGGGAGCAGTTGACAGGGACCAGGCCTACAAGAGAGGGCAGTTGTGGGGGACCAGGCCTGCAGGGGAGGGCAGTTGGAGGGGATCTGGCCTGTAAGACAGGGCAGTTGAGGGTGATCAAGCCTGTGGGGAAGGGCAGTTAGGGGTGACCAGGCTGGCAGAGAAAGGAAGTTGGGGGTGACCGAGCCTGTAGGCAAGGGCAGTTAGGGGTGACCAGACCCATGGGGGAGGGCAGTTTGGAGCAAATAGGCTGGCAGGGAAGCAGTTAGGCATCAATCAGGCTGGCAGAGGGAAGCGGTTAGGGGCAATCAGGAAGGCAGCCACGTGAGCAGTTGGGAGCCAGCAGGATGATCAGGTTTAAACGGGCAGTCAGACATCTCTAAAGGGTCCCAGATTGGAGAGGGAGCAGGCTGAGCTGAAGGACACCCTCCCCCCATGCACGAATTTCATGCACGGGGCCTCTAGGAATGATTATAATCAGAAGCATCTACATCCCTTCTTTTTAACTTAAGCTACCCTGTGTGGGCTGATAGATGCATATATTCTAGGAATAGCTTCTCAGAGAGGTATAAGGTTTCACACACAGTACTGCAAGTAGACTAAGCAAAGATAATCTTTTGACATGTTTGGATTCACTTCTCTGACCACACTGACTCCATTATGTAGGAATTTAGTAGAGTCTCAGAGTATCAGCTTCTGATTGGCAATATTTCAGAGCTAAACTCTGTCCACTGAGGCTTAAACTACAGGAAAAAGTCTATTTTCTTGAGCACTCATCATGGCAAATCAGCTCACTATTAGTCTTCCAAAGATAAGATATAAATTTCAGACTTGCCATTTTAGGCATTTGGAATCCTTGACTTGGAGCGAAAAACTAAGTCCTCACATATTGCAAATAATTCATATGAACTATAGTTATCTATCAGACTAAAAATGGAGTTCAGTGATTACTAAGTTTGGTCATTGCTGGGCCAAGCTAAAATGTGAACACATTGGGAACTGAGAGGAAGGCAGGCAGTGATGATACTACACACATTAGAGGTGGGATTTTAACAATTAGCCTTTTGTATAGTGACTAACATGTGTAATATGGAGCTCTAAGAATAATTCTAAATGTCAGCTTGAAGACAAGAGCCAGGATAGCTGCATTCAAATCACTTGAAAATAATTTTAATAAAGATTTCCTGTTTTAGTCACCATGTAGGGAATGAGAGAGACTCTTCATTTTAATAAAGATATAATAACTGGTCTAGAAAGCTGGGAGGCATTTTTGTTAATCATGCTATCCAGATACAAGAATAGGACTTTGATAAACAGGTAAAACCCTTATCCATTTAAATTGCCAAAGAGTCTTTGCATCCAAGGAAAATGTAATTTGAATAGGAGTATCTTAATAGTTGATTTCACTTCATATCCATGTACTCAAGACATAAGTTTTATAAATGATATACAAAATGAAGAAATGTTAAAGTTGTGTGTTAGATTCATAACATGCCCATACAGATGCTTCCATCTGCTTTACTTGTAATTTTAATAATTGTTAGCTAAAACACAGTTTTCTGATTTAAATTACTAAATGTTAACAGGCTGATGATATAAAGGAATTGGAATTCAGGATTTTGTTCACATATCTCTTAATGGATTATGTGCATCTGACAGATCATGGCACTTTTTGGTCTCATTGATTCTCTCTTTAAAGATTTCCCTGTTGCCCTAATTCCTAAGCTCTATTACTTTTGCCATGCAATGACATTCAATTCTATAAGTGAAAAGTTTTTACTTTGTTATAAATGTTCCATTATTTTCCTGGCTATGTTGTTAGTTACGTTATTGTATTAAATTTTAATTCTTAAGATAGAAGTTTTTGAATTATTGAAAACTCTTGCTTCTATCTGCTACCCTACTACTTACCCTCCTTGGGTTCTCCATTTCTTCCTCTCAATTTTTATTCCCTTTCTCCTTCTTCATTTCCTCTTCAAGCAAGGGTGCCTACATGTGCGATTAGGCATCACTGAGTTAATATTTTTCTTTCTATGCAGTTCAACACAGTTAGTTCCATTGATCTGCTCAGCAGAGAGCTATATATGCAAAGAGTGAGATCAGAACATTGTTCCCAAGTCAATTATTGCCTTAAGTTTGGGATACTCAGATCCTAAAATTTAATTTTATACAGTATGTATGTATCTTTGACTGTGATTATGATGCAAACTAGGGTAAGGACAAATGAGGTTCCCAGTGGAGAGAGCATTGTTCAGTGAGAATCAATGTAGAGTATTGTTGTTGTAGAATGGAATTTTGTGATAAATTTTATTGAAGAAAAAGTTACTCCTGTAGGTTTCAATGGGTGATGCGTATTTGCTACTAGTTCCAGGAATATGCATACTACTGCGTGTGTTAGAACACCAAGTAGCAGTTGAAGAGAAAAACCCTAGAGCCAACTATTTAATAAATGTAAAATCAACCAATTCAGAATGCTAAAATATTCAGAAAATTTAGCCAGGACATTAGATATTTTTTTCAGAGATCTTCACAGAATGGTGTCTACCATGTCATAATTCCAGAATACCTTTTTGGAAATGAACCTACATGTATTACAAAGGCTCACTGTCTTTTTAATCTAACAGATTCTCTAAGTCAGTGGTTGCATAACTCATTAGTCAACAGCACAGCAAACCACAGCTCTTGTTGCAGAAGACCAAAGAAAACCAAAGATGCTTCTAAGAAAAATGAGGGACACTGTTTAATAGACTGGTGGACTCAGGGAACAGCTTTCCAAGTCTGAGTGCAGGAACACGGATGGGGCTTTCCTTTATAACTCCCTCCCTGTCCTTTTCTCGGGCTTTGCAAGAAGGCCCCCAGGTGTTGAGGATCTCTTGGCCATATCTGATAGTCTGGCCTGGCACCAGCATTAATAATTCTCCTTCTGGGGCAGTGCACTGTTCATAATAACAGGTTCTGCAAGACCAGTATCTGGGAAGGAGGTAGTGACTTAATTATAGGTTATCAAGAATGTACACTGAGCTTACTGGAATGGATTCAGATCACTAGCCCCCAAATATCAGGGTTACATTGGAATTAGTCCTTTTTAGCCTTCTCACTCTAAGTGAATATCTTATTGATTAGCTAGAGCTTCTGAAAATCCCAAATTCTCATCTAGCAGTAGAATATGAATGGGAGAAGCATGCATTTCCTTCTCCTCATTCCAGTAGAAAGCTAGAAATTAGAGTCCCCTGATACAACTAAATGTGTAGGAGAAAGAAGGCAGGTGCCTCAGAGTCTCTAATAATGCTCCCAAATGAAGAAACATCTTGTGTTGCTGGCTGTTGGTAAATGAGAATGCTGGGTTCTGAGATTCAATTATTTCTCCATTACCCATATCCCATTTCGTACAGCTGGAGGTTTCTCTTACAAGGAAGAGGAAGAAACTAAGGTTGTGATCTCTGATCTTGGCCTTGTACTGTCCTGTGGGCACTATTTTTGTCTAATGCAAGATGCAGAGTTGATTGCAAGCTTTCATAACAAGGTTCTAAACCTGAGTTAATGTTCAAGGAGCAGATATAGATCTTGTATGTGACAAACACACTACAAATTAGCAAACTGAGGAAAATCCTAGAGGTTGCATCTGTTATGATTCCAGTTTCAAGTTAGTAATCCAAACTAAATATACAGCAGAGGGAGCTAAGACAATTGTAACAATAAAAAGGGTCCTCTCTCTCTCTCTCTCTCTCTCTCTCTCTCTCTCTCTCTCTCTCTCTCTCTCTCTCTCTCTCTCTTAATTCTAACTTGTATTTCTCACATGGCTTTCAAGCTAATAGCTCCTGCCTCAGATATGCTAATTAACTAGGAATCCTGCTTATGCTTGATCAGCCCCTTATCAGAAGGCTCTTTCTAGAAGAGGTGAGGAAATATGCACAAAGTAATGACTGTTTAGTCTCCAGAACTGAACTCAGATCAGTTCAGCTGTGGCAGTATGGCAGGGCAACAAATCACCAGGGATAAAGGATTTTGAATGTGTGTTTTCTTTCTCTTCCTAGAATCCCTTTGGGCATGCCTAGTTGTCTAGCTGTCTCTGAACCTTACCCACTTCTTGCTTCACCCCTCCTTCCTTGCCTTTACATGAAAGATCTTCCATGAGGCATGTGGGGCCTCATCCAAGTGCAAGCTCCTTCTTTTTCCCAAGACAAGGACAGAGTGAAAGAGGTGAGAGGAAACCATTAGATGCAAGTTATTTTCATTCCAGTGTCTCTCCTGTGCAGGAAGGGTAAGAGAACTGGGAGAAACCTCATCTTCCCACCCTCCAAACCTCCACCACACCTTGGAATTTCAACTTCCAAAGACTGAAGTACGGCAGGAAAGCTAAGATAAGCAGCTCCAAAATTTGAGAGTGATGGCTGTGGCAGTTGCCAAAGGGGTAACAGCTGAAATCTCTCAAGATGCACAGCTGGAGAGCAGAGGACTAATACTCACAAAAGGATGCTACTCAGATGAGAAGCAAAGGAAGCTTTCTGGAATCGCCCCACTCCTAGATTCCAGGCTTCCCTGAAAGAAAAAAACTGACCCAGCCCACAAAACAATGTAAAGCCGTGCTGCAGTGAGTCCAATTACAGCTGTCCAGAGATGCCAGGAAGATTGATTCAGCAACCAGCCTAGCAGTGTGGAAGAAAAAGATTAGGGCCACTTTCCCAAGGTAAATGTTATTTAGTTCAGCATCTATTGTTCCTTTAATGAATACATGGGGCATATAATTAAAGATTATGATGACCTAAAAATATAATCTGTTCTCAAGAGAGAAAACAGTCAATAGAAGCAAATACAGACTTGGCCCAGATGTTGAAGTTATTTTATCATTACTAAATTATTCATTATTATATTCATATTACTAAGATGAAAATGGGAAGGATGTAAAATATGAAGGAAACAGGAAATTTATCAAGCACCACATGGAAATTATAAAAGAGTCAAATTGAAGGCATGATGTCTGATAGAACAAATTGTTACCTGTTCAAGAAATTAAGAGTAAGAGAAATAAAAGTTTTTACTTTACCTTTATTTGTCCTTACTTTATATAGATCTGAGTTTCTGACATTATTTTTCTTCCCTCTAAAAACTTCTTTTTAAAAAAAATTATCTTTTACTGTTGAAAATATTACAGATGTGTCCCCTTTTCCCCCATTGACCTCCTTTGACCTCTACCTGACCCTCCCAGGCCTTCACCACACTATTGCCTATATCCATGGGTTATGCATACGTGCAGATAAATTGCCAGTTAATCTTTACCCACTCACTCTCTCCATCCCCACATTCCCTCTGAGATTCATCTATCTGTTACATGTTTCAATGCCTATGAATCTTTTTAGTTTATCAATATATTTTGTTCATTAGATTCCACATATGAGTGATATCATGTGATAGTTGTCTTTCTGTGATGGGCTTATTTAGCTTGGTATAATACTCTCTAGGTCCCTCTCTCTGAAAGGAGTTAAAGCAGAATTAATTAGATAGGGTAAGGGGTGGAAGGAAGAATCATGGAACTAGCTAAAACCACAAACTGTTTTGTAGAAAGACAGGATAGCAGAAAAACAGGGTGTTTTGAAATAAGGATGTTTTTCTTGCAAGTGCAAAATAAAATGTTGCCAAAAGGCCAGGAACCAATCAGAGAGCAGCACATATGAAGAAAGGGCTTTTAGCAGATATAAGGGGAAAAGCAGAATGCTTCCAAGGCAACAGGGAGCCTATGTTTGCTTGCAATTGATACTGAATTTTTGGACTGGAACCCGGATTCTTTGTCCACCGGAATTGAAGAATGAATCCACGGACAGAAAAGTGGTATAGCAAATATGGAAGTTATTGAAGAACAAGTACAGACTCCCCACGTAAGGAGGGGGGATGAGTCCCACATAATGACTCTCAAGTAGGGAGGAGGAAAAGGGTCACACTGGGTTCTTTTTCCCCATGACTTATAAAGGCTACAGAACTTGGTGCCTTGATATCCCCTCTGATTGGTCACTATTCCCTTAGACTGGTTACTATAATAACTCCTGGGCCCCTTCCTTCTGAATGAAGGGCTTCCTTCTCTTTATTTTGTAAATGTGACCTTTCTCGGC
Source organism: Lasiurus borealis (assembly GCA_004026805.1). Classification (NCBI taxonomy): domain Eukaryota; kingdom Metazoa; phylum Chordata; class Mammalia; order Chiroptera; family Vespertilionidae; genus Lasiurus; species Lasiurus borealis. The sequence goes on from PVJN01063959.1 coordinate 7,966, forward strand.
TACTTCCAGTTCCCATGTCTTATGGAAATGTAACTTTTGTGCCTCTATTGTCTTATGGAGATGTAACTGCACCTGCTTTTTTGTGTGTTATGGAAATGTACCTTAACACAAGTCTGCAGCCCCCCCCCTCAATCCCCCCTCCACACTTTCCATGGACCCCAATTCTAAAAAATTCTTAAGCCTGCCTAGGTGTCCCCCTAAAATTCCTGCTTCACAATAAATTTCTGCCTTGTTGGAACTCCTCTGGTCTGCAGCTTCATTCTTCAATTCCATTGAGATATGACCTAGACAAGAATTGCTGCTCACCGGTTCCTGTATCACCTTAAAGGATAAAAGGGTAACAATTACCTATTTTTTACAGCTGCATAGTATTCCATTGTGTGAATTTAGCACAGCTTTTTTTTTTTTTTAATCCACTCATCTAGATTTTAAGTGATGGGCACTTGGGCTGTTTCCTCATCTTAGGTATTATAGATTGCACTGTTATGAACATAGGCATATATTCTTTCTGACTGTTGTTTCTGATTTCTTAGGATATACTAGGATTCATAAAAGTGAGGTCACTGGGTAGTGGCAGTTCTATATTTAATTTTTTGAGGAAATTCAATAATGTTTTCCATAGTGGCTATACCAGTCTTGTATTCCCACCAGCAATGTACTAGAGTTCCATTTTCTCCACATCTTCACCAGCACTTGTCATTGGTTGATTTGTTGATGAAAGCCATTCTGACAGGTGTGAGGTGATACCTCATTGTCATTTTAATCTGCATCTCTCTGATGATCAGTGATTTTGAGCATTTTTTTCAGAAGAAACCATAGGCAGTAAAATCTCAGACACCTCAGATGTATATTTGCCTATACATCTTCTAGAGCAAGGGGAATAAAGAGAAAATAAACAAGTGAGACTACATCAAAATAAAAAGCTTCTGCACAGCAAAAGAAACAACCAGCAAAAGAAAAAGGGAACCCACTGTAAGAGAGAACATATTTGCAAATGAGACATCTGATAAGGTGCTAATTTCTAAAACATATAGAGAACTCATACAACTAACAAAAGAAATACAAACAATCCAATTAAAAAATGAGCAAAGGAACTAAATAGACACTTCTCCAAAGGTAATATACAATGGTCAACAGTCATATGAAAAAATGCTTAAAATAATTAATCATCAGAGAGATGCAAATCAAAGAACTTCTTTTAACATGTCTTGCAAGGCAGGTCCACCAGTAACAAATTTTCTCAATTTTTGTTTGTCTGATAGTCTTTATTTCTCCTTCACTGTTGAAGGATAATTTTGTAGGATATAGAATTCTAGGTTTGTGGGTTTTTCTCAACACTTTAAATATTTTTCTCCACTCTCCTCTTGCTTGCAAGGATTCTGAGGAGAAGTTGAAAATAATCCTTATCTTTGCTCCGTGGTAGAATAAAGTGTTTTATTCCCTCTGTCTTTTTTCTAGATTATTTATTTATCTTTGATTTTCTATAGTTTGAAAGTCAAATACCTATGTGTTTGTTTGTTTGTTTGTTTGTTTGTTTGAATGATTGTTTTTAGCATTTATGCTGTTTGGTGTTCTCCAAGCTTCCTGGATCTATGATTTGGTGTCTGACATGAACTTGTAGAAATTCTTAGTCATTATTGATCCAGATATTCTTTCTCTTTCTTTCTTATCCCGGTAATCCCATTACTCACATTTTATACCTTTTGCAGTTGACCAACAGTCCTTGGCTATTATATTTTTTCAATAGTCTTTCTCTTTGCTTTTTTGGTTTATGAGGATTCTATAGATATATATCTTCTAGCTAAGAGACTTTCTTCACCATTTGGAGTCTCCTAATAAGCCAACTAAAGGCATTTAAAAAAATACACTGAGTAGCCAGATTATTATATCTCTGAAGAATAATAATCTGTCCACTCAGTGTATATCCTGTATAATAAAAGACTAATATGTAAATTTTCCCCTCAAGCAGTTCAACTGAGAAGGTTAACCCCTATTTTATAAAACTATTATTTGGATTTCTCTGCTGTGTTTTTTTTTTGATGGACTTTTATTCAAAAACATAACTTTGCTTTCTAGCCTGCTTTAGCCTGCTTGAATAATGAGGAAGATAAACTTAGCTATCTGACATTGTAAGCCAGAGACTAGATAATGCCCATACTCTCAATGCCATGCCAGGTGTATTTTTTAATTGGATAGAACTGTGTTGCTTTCAAGGCCAGCAGCAAGGCACATAGGGCTGGCTCTTTAATAAAATGGGAAGTTCTGCTTGTAGCCTTGCTTATGCCGGTGCCAGCCGGCACTACAGTCGAACAGCACCTGAAAGGGGGGTGACGATTAAGAAAAGAAAGAGACAGACACAGAGATGGGATCGGGAGGACTGACAGTTCAAGACTGCAGCCACGAGTTTATTTTTCTAGGCCTTTTTATACATGGTAGCGTGTTTGTAAGCCATTCATTAATGTAGGAGCTCTTGGTTTCTGTTCTCTCATCTGACCTTTAGCCACTCTTTGTTTCAGGACAATCAGTTTCTGTTAATCACTAAACCTCAGGCAAGACTAAGCACTCAGGATCTTTTACTCATGGAATGTTGTAGTTAAGTAAACTCTATTTACGACTTAACTCCCTCGTTCCTTAAGCTTTAGCTAACTAAGCAAGCAACCT
>PVJN01063960.1:0-10626 GCA_004026805.1 Lasiurus borealis
GGGGGGGGGTGAGCAGTTAGGGACGACCAGGCAGATGGAAGTTGGGGATGACCAGGCCAGTAGGTAGAGGCGGTTAGGAATTATCAGGCTGACAGTGTGTGTGTGTGTGGGGTTAGTTAGGGGCACTCAGGCAGGCAGGGAGGTGAGCAGTTAGGAGCTGGAAGTCCTGGATTGTGAGAGGGATGCCCAGGATTTGGCCTAAACTGGTAGTTGGACAACCTCAAGGGGTCCTGGATTGGAGAGAGAGCAGGCTGGGCTGAGCCTCACCCGCCTGCCATGCATAACTTTTGTGCACTGGGCCTCTAGTCTATAATGATAAAAGCATAACAGGCTAATTAGTTTTTCCGGATGAAGCTGGGACTGCGAGGAAAGCCTGGATCCCAAGTGCCTGCCAGCAGCCAGTGGGAAGCCTGGCTCCTGGGTTAGTGTATATGTTGGTACTCTCACACCCAACGTTACCTTTATATTGAGATGAGTAATTTCCAGTGAGGGTAGCTTTAATATACAAGACAAAGTGACGCACTATCATCACTATACTGTCCACCCTAGTTTGGTTGTACAGTTTGTTTAAACCAGTTTTCCAACTAGCACCACCTTTCAAATTCTCAAAAATGTCCTGCTTTGGATATATATTATGTTCACCTTATTCAGACAGATGCTAATGGGCTTAGTTAATTTTTCCTCCTATTTCTCTAGGGGTTCTTTTCCACTTTCACAGGTGGATTTGTCTTCAATTTAGATCTTTTATTTTTTTGTTTTTCTAAAGTCAATTCTAGGGGCCCTTCTCTTCTCAATATACTTGCTCTTCCTGGGAGAAATCTCATTTTCTCTAGTGATTTCAGTTACTATCCACACACTGATGTCTCCCATACATTTGCATTTATTTCTACCATCTCATTTTGTGCTTTCAGTTTGCAATGTTTTCTTTGTCTCTACTTTTTAAACTTGATTTGTCTTATATTGAATAGTATCATATATATATATATATATATATATATATATATATATATATATATATATATACTAATAGCCCAGTGCACAAAATTCATGCATGGAAGGGGGGTGTTCCTCAGCCTAGCCTGCACCCTCTCCAATCTGGGACCCCTCAGGGGATGCCTGATTGGGATCTGGCCTAAACCGAAAGTCAGACATCCCTTTTCAATCCAGGACCCCTGGCTCCTAACCACTCACCTGCCTGCCTGCTTGGGGCAATTGAAGCCTCTTCCCTCCTCTCTCTGTGGCCGTAGCCATCTTGGTTGGGTTAATTTGCATACTTTCTCTGATTGGCTGGCGAGTGTAGTGGAAGTATGGTTAATTTGCATACTCACACTGACTGGCTGGTGGACGTGGCTTGTGAGTGGAGTGGAGGTATGGTCAATTTGCATATTACTCTTTTATTAGATAGGATAATGGTAAATGGAGAAAAGTACATTAATTATAAGCAAAGATCTCAATGGATTTTTAAAAAGCAAAAATCATATGCATAGCACACTGTCAATAATAGAACATTACCAATTCCTCTGATGCCCCTCCTACCTCATCTCATTTAACCCAACTCTCAGACCCTTGCTTGAAGAGGGACATTATTCAGACTTCTTTAGACATAGATTGGTTTCAAATCTGTTTTTGAACTTTATATAAATAGAATTATAGCTCTGCAGTGTCTGGCTTCTTTGGCATAACACTATGTCTTCAAGATTCATTCATTTTTTTATAATACCTTATGCTTGCTATGCAGTTTTCTACTTTATGACTGTACCGTAGTTTTTTTAAAGCTATATTGCTCTTGATAGACATTTGATTATTTGCAGTTTGGAGTCATTACAGATGATGATGTTATGAATAATCTTTGATGTCTCTATATGTGCACTTATGTTGAATATATGCAAAATTGTAAACTGTTGGCTCAGGATGTCCCTCCAGCTCTAGGAGATAATGCCAAACATTATTTCCAAGTGTTCACAGTTGTAACTTGCATGTGGGTGAGGAGTTTCATAGCTACATCCTGGTATTTCTCTTCACTGGTATCCTGGATATTTGCTCCATGTCTCCGCATTATTGAAACTCTTGCTCCTAACTCCCACATCTTCCTCCTCTCTGATTTAATTCCTCATTTATTAGAGTGTAGCATATAGTAACTTTCTTAACAAATTAAGGGTCTGTGGAAGATAAAGGTTTTGAGCTACAAACAGAAACCCTTTATCAGTAGGTTGTCTGTTATAGAATACCAGGTTAAATTCATTTTGCGTTGTTATTTTGAAGGCAGTGTTTCAGTATCTTCTATCTTCTAATCTTGAGATTGAATAGTTTTAAGGTCCTCTAATTCTAGGTCTTTTTAAAAAATATGTTTTTATTGATTTTTAAATAGAGGAAAGGAAAGGGAAAAAGAGATAAGGACATTTATGAGGGGGAAACATTTATTGCCTGCCTGCTGCATGCCCCTTACTGAAGATTGAGCTGCAACCCTGGCATGTGCCCTGACTGGAAATCAAACTGGGGACCTCTTGGGCCATGGGACGATTCTCAATCTATTGCCATATTGGTAGGGCTAATTCTAGTTCTTTTATGTGTAACCTTTTAGTTTCCTTTTTGGACATTTTTAGGATCTTGTCCTTGTTCCCGATGTTTTGCAACTTCATTATGATGTATCTTTTGTGGCTTTTTATCCTATCCTTGGTTTTAGGCACTGGGTGAGAACCTTTAGTATTATTTGAGAATTTTATAATTCTCTCCTCTTTATTTTTCTTTTTGAAAACTACTATTATTTAGATATTGGACCTCCTAAATTGGTTTTCTAATCTTAATTTCTCTCTGATTTCCCAACTGTATTTTTAATCTACTTTCTAGGCTACCTTGTCATTTTTTCTTATTAAATTTATTTCTGCTCTCCCGTTTTTGTTCTCTTTTCCTTTCTGACACCCACCTCCTTTTTTTGGCTTCTTTTTCTTGTTTCATGGAAATAGTATATTTATTTCTCTGTGGTTATTAATGGTGATATTTTAAATTTTCTTCTGATTTCTATACTGGCTTTTTCGCCACTGTTTTTCTTCTGTTTGTTTCTGTCACTCTTTCCTGTTTGAAGTCCCTGAAAATTTCTGGTGATTCTCAAATGTACAATGGAGCACTATCAACTTGATTAGATGGAGTTTGTTGAAGAAATTTTGTGTTTTAATCCTGGAAACAATTTTTTTTAAGTTTTTAAATTTTATTTTTTATATTAACATACATTAAAATTGATTTTTTGTAATTGTTGTTAATCCTTATCCCAGGATATTTTTCCATTGACTTTTTAGAGAGAGTAGAAGGGAGGAGGAGGAGGAGAAGAAGAAGAAGAAGAGAGAGAGAGAGAGAAAGAGAGAGAGAGAGAGAGAGAGAGAGAGAGATGTGAGAAGGACATGTTGATTGGTTGCCTCCTGCACACCCTCCAGGATTAGAGCATGCGACTGAGGTACTTGCTCTTGACCAGAATTGATCCTGAGACCCTTCAGTCTATATGCTCTCTATCCACTGAGCCAAACCAGCGAGGGCCTGACTTCTTTTTGATGTACAATGTCCAGCTGTTAACATATGTATAGACTGGTGTAACCACCACCACCACAATCAAGATGCAGAACAGTTGCATCAACCCCATAAACTCCCTTCAGCTTGTTCTTTGTAGCCACGTCCTCCTCTCACATCACCTCCTGGGAATCACTCATCTATTCTCTGTCTTTTCAACAATCATTTATATAAAAGAAATCAGATAGTGTGAAAACTTTGGCACTGGCTTCTCTCACTTTCAGATATCTTTAAGGAATTTATCTAACTTGTTGCAAAAAACAATATTTTATTCGTTATGATTGTTGGATAGTATTCTACTATAAGGATATATCACAATTTGTTTATCCATTGATTTGTGAAGGGCATTTGAGTTGTTTCCTGATTTTATACATACAAATGAAAGTGCTATGGCCATGTGCATAAAGTTTTTATATGAACATAATTTTATTTTTTAAATTCTTTATTAAATTATTACATATATCTCCTTCTCCCTCCACGCCCCCCCCCCCACCAGCACATGCCCTCATTCCTCTTGTGTCTGTGTCCATTGGTTATGCTTATATGCATGCATGTAAGCCCTTTGGTTGATCTCTACCCTCTTCTCCCACCCTCCCCAGCCTTCCCTCTGAGGTTTGACAGTTTTGAATATAATTTTCATTTCTCAAAGGTAAACAGTAGGAGTTGAATTACTAAGCCATATGATAAAGGTATGTTTAACCAAATCAGAAACTGCCAAACTATTTGCCACAGTGGCTGTGTCAATTTTTACTCCCATCAGCAATATATGAGAATTTTAGTTGTTCCTTATTCTCATTAGCATTTGGTGTCATCACAGTTTTTTACTTACCAATCTCATAAAAAATATAGTGTATTTTATGGTGATCATTTGTTGTGTGTATGATTTGTAAATATTTTCTCCCAGTCTGTAGCATGTCTTTTTATTCTTACTTGTTTCTATTTGTGCATTACAAATTGTACTACTTATCCTTTTCTGACCTTCTTTTCCCCCTTGTGAATCATAGGAAAGCCTGTGTATGTCAGCAGGGATCAAAACTCCCAAAAGATGGGAACTGATGGTATCTAACACAACTTTTGTTAATTTTGATCTCACTGACTGCATGTCCATCAGAACCTGTTCGGGCTGTTCCCGAGGACAGGGTAAGTTGATTGAATAGATAAGACAAACAGTAAATAAGGCAGACACTCCAGTAAATAAGATAAATAGTGGCAAAGTTTTTGTGACTCATTACTTCTTTCAGTTATAAAATTGCATCAGTAGAAACTGCTGCTTATATCACCTAAAATAAATCCTAGAGAAGGCCAGATATTCTCAACACAACTCCTGTAGCTTCCCATTTTCTTCCTGTGATGGCGTCCATCACACTATTATTATGACACTGTTTCCGCTGGACTCTGAGCTTCACAAAGTCAGGGATTATGTCTCTTCTCACAGTTTTATCATTACTACCTAGTAGCTTGTGCCTAATAGGCTCATTGATTAAATTAGTGGATAAAGTTGAATGGAGAGACATATGAATATAAACTAACATACATGCAATCTTTACTGAAAGAGCCAGAATTTAGTACTTTATGTTTTCAACAGTCCAAGTTTTGTTGTGTGCACAAAGAGAACTATAGGAATTTTTGTTCAATTGTTAACCACATCTCAGAGGTGGTGAGAAATACCTTGGAGGACTCATGGGCTAAGGTGAAAAGGAGTGGGAAGCAATCTAGTTGATTTGATCTTTGTAAACAGCCAAACCAAGTAATTCAAGTAAATATGCTCTTGTGGTTTGAATTGCCAATTTAGATAATTGTTTGTTTTTTTAATTAAATGAATAATCAGCAAGTCTCTACTTTTTTTCCCCTTCTTTATAAGCAGAGTCAAAGACTGTGTTTATTTGGGTGGCATCTGACTTAAAATTTTAATAATAGGAGTAAAAATAACTTAGGACGTTCACTTCAACTCACAACTCTTCATTCTTTAAAGCTTCATTGTTTCACATCATTTATAAGACACATAAAAAAGGACTCTATTCCTTATTAGCTCTAATTTCTTCTCACTGCATAATCTTGCTAAGTCATATTGTTTATTTGTTTAAAGACTGTCTATTCCAGGTTTGTTTAAATAAGTGGGGCATACAAAGATAAAAAACACATAGTTCTTCTCTTCCAGGAGCTCTTGATCTAGACCCAAAAGTAAATATTTAATCTCTACTAGAGTATGATGAGTACAGTCCTAGAAAACTGAACAAGGTCAGTGAAAAGAAGAAGGAAGGACCCTACTTAGTTTGGCTCAGTGGATAGAGAATTGGCCTGTGGACTCAAGGGTCCCATTCGATCCCAGTCAAGGCCATGTGCCTTAGTTGTGGGCACATCCCCAATGGGGAGTGTGCAGGAGACAGTTGATTGATGTTTCTCTCTCATTGTTGTTTTTGAGTCTCTATCCCTTTCTCTTCCTCCCTGTAAAAATTCAATAAAATACATTTAAAAAAAAGAGCAAGGAAGGAGGTCAGGTGAAACATGACTTTTTTTTATTTTTTAAAAATATTAAAATTGGTTTTAGAGAGAAAGGAAGTGAGAGGGAGAGAGAGAAATATCTATCAGCTGCCTCCTGCACACCCCCTACCAGGGATTAGCCAGTAACCTGTGCTTATTCCCCAGTTGGGAATTGAATAAAGGGAATTTTGATACATGGGATGATGCTCGGCCAACTGAGCCACACTGACCAGGGCCATAGATATGACTCTTAAAAACCAGGATTTTGAAAGGTGAATGGATATTTGTAAGAGAGAATGTGCCAAGAAGAATTTCTAATTATCAGAAATAGCATATGGAAAAAAAGAAAAAAATTAAAATCCCAATAGTACTGAATTGTAGTTTCAGGTGGCTGTGGTATATGATGAACTTTAGAAGTTGCCAGAGGTTAGTCATGGAGACTTGAATGTGGGACTTAATTCACTGCATGGATTTAACTGGAATGCAGAGTGAAACACCAGGGCTTCTATTTATCTGTATCTTATTATTTTTTTATTTTCCTTTTTGTCTAATTCATAATGTACATAATAAAGATGTATAGTTGCCTGTGTACAGAGAAATTTGCGCTTAATGTAAAGATTTTAATGGCAGGGCTGTGTGATCTAGAAGACCACTGCCATAGTTCCTTCCTGGGCAACCAGACTAGTGGCAGTTCTGACAAATCACATGGAGGTGGCATGAGAGACAGACTGCTAAAAAGTATAGCTCTAGAACTTATACTTAAAAAGTGTGTTATTATTACTCTTTGTCCAATCAACTGAAAGTTGCTTTTGAGGGTAAATCAGAAGAGGTGGGGTTTTAAACTTACCGCAGAACTGGAATAGATAGATGCAAAGACTAAACCAAGACACCTTTGGAAGTTAGTAATTAGTAAGTTAGTGTTCCGTGTCTCTATTTCCCACTAGAACAGTTTCTCACCCTTGGCACTATTAGTATTTTGGGCTGAATAGTATTTTGTTGTGGGGACTGCCTTGTGCATTAAGGAAGTTAATCAGAATCCCTCCCTCTACCCGCTAGATGTCAATATTACTGCCATCTACATAATTGTGACAGCCCCAAGTGATTCCAAATAGGGCCAGATGTCCCCTGGAGGGCAAATGACCCCTGGTTGAGAATCACTGTCCTAAAATGCAGTCTGTATGAATGCAATATTAATATTGCTCTTGTTTTCCACTGTGCCTCCAGTACATACCACAGAGCCTGGAATTCATGATTTTTTTTTCTTGAACAAAACTGTACAAATATGCAATTTAAAGTACTGAATTTATCCCAGCAAATTTAGCTACCATTTGTTATAATAATCTGCTGTGTCTTATGCAACACTCTTTATCTTCCATTTTATAGGTGGATTTACTGTAAAGACCAACCAGTTAAAGTTTACAAACTCTCCCAACATAGTAGCATTTCCATTTCCTCATGCAGCAATTTTGGAAGATTTGGATGGGTCTCTGTCTGGGAAAAATGGAAGTCACATTCTTGCTTCTATGGAAACCCTCTCAGATTCTTGTTTGGTCAATGCCAGATTCAGTCAGATTGTCCCTGGCAGTGTCTGTGGAGAAGATGTTTTCTTTCATCGTATGTCTATTGGATTGTAAGTTGAATTAACTTTACTTTTCAGTTTACCAATGAGCATGCATGTATCACTCAGGCTGTTAAGGTTTATATACTTAATCTTAGCCAAAAAGCTGAGAAGTGTTGTTGAGGTTTATAAAAGGGAAATTGTTTTCTAGATTCTATTTTAAGTATTTAGTTCTACACAAGTGATGGTGAATAATTTTGACAGCTGTCAAGTCATAAGTTTATGATTATGGTAGTTTTAGACTGATTCAAATGGCAGCTAACTTTCAATATCACTGGACCAGAACTCATAGTCCATGACCTCTTATTGACATTTTGAGCTAATAGCTCCCTCTTGAAAAAAATTTGCAACCAATAGAAATTTGACATGTATTTAAATTAATATATTTTTATTGATTTCAGAGAGGAAAGGAGAGGGAGAAAAAGAAAAAACAATGATGAGAGAGAAACATCCTTCAGCTGCCTCCTGCACACCACCTATGACCCACAATCCAAAACCTGGGCATGTGCCCTGACTGGGAATTGAACCAAGACCTCCTGGTTCATGGGTTGATACTCAACTAGTGAGGCACACTGTCTTGGTGAAATGTACTTAAATTAAAAGTATTATTAAAAATTCCAGCCGAAACCGGTGTGGCTAAGTGGACAGAGCCTTGGCCTGTGGACTGAAGAGTCTCAGTCAGGGGCATGTGCCTTGGTTGCGGGCACATCCCCAGTAGGGGGCATGTAGGACACAGCTGATCGATGTTTTTCTCCCATCGATGTTTTTAACTCTCTATCCCTCTCCCTTCCTCTCTGTAAAAAATCAACAAAATGTAAGAACAAAAATTCTAATAATGTCCATTCTCATTTATACATGTTTACTCTCCCAAAGCTCTTTTTAAGTGTTCCATATGCTCCAGGGAAGCAATTGTTGATGTCTTCCTATTACTTGTAAAGTTGCTTCACTCCAGTTCATTTTCCTTGTTAATTTCATGAACTAATGGATTCATACAATACATTTCCTATTAATATTGGAGCAAGGACCCTTTGGTTATACTAGTCAAACTACCATTAAGTCATCAATTGAGATCTTTATAATGCAAAATAGAGATGCTTCGCCCTCTTTAATTACCAGGTAATGATTGTTGAGTGTCTGGGGTTCTATCTTTTACCTGTTTCAAATGCATTGTATATATTTAGCCACACTTCCTTCCTTCCTTTATGTGTTCTAACTACAGGAACACTGATTAAGTCAAGTGGTTCAGCTAGGGCAGTAGTTGGCTAACTCATTAGTCAACAGAGCCAAGTATCAACAGTACAATGATGGAAAATTTTTTTTGAGAGCCAAATTTTTAAAACTTTTTCTAATGCCACTTCTTCAAAATAGACTTGCTCAGGCTGTGGTATTTTGTGGAAGAGCCACACTAAAGGGGCCAAAGAGCCACATGTGGCTTGTGAGCCGGAATTTGCCGACCACTGAGCTAGAGCATGTTGGCATCTTTTTTAAGCCAGTAAACTGGTTGGTATTGCACAGTCTGCATTTTGAATGCCTGTGGAATCAGTATCTTGACATTCTGTTTTAAAAGCCTTATTAAACAGTGCTAGCATCTAATAATGGGATTGTTTTTCTACTTTTGCTGTCTAGACTGTGTAATGTTACATTATTCTATGTAATGTTAATGGTTCCAATTCCAGTGAGTAAAATAGCAATGTGGAGGGATATATTTTAATTTTTAATCATTTTGATTGTGTAGAGCATGACTTTAAAAAATTCTCACAGATGCATCCTGGTTTTTATTGTTATTTTAGTGATTTTTACCAAAGGTGTTTTAATAAGTGTTTTCATATTTATAAGTTAATGATTTATTTCTTAGATGCATTTTTTTCATGTGAGGAAAATTAAAATGGATTTGCATAAAAAGAACATTATATTCTTCTATGACACGTATTTGTGTTCTTTAAACTCCTTTTTTTATGCCTTATTTTGAAACCTATTGGGACACTATCTCTTACAGAGGCACTTGACGCTGGTGTTAGAAGACTCTACAGAAATAATCTTACTGAGCATCTGTTCTTGGAGAGCTTTAGGACAGGACAATTAGGTACTTACCTTAGCAGCACTTAGGGACTGACAAGGTAAAAAAATAATAATCCTGAAACAATATTCCAAGCTGATTCAAAAGGCTTTTACTAGGGTAAAAAACCTGTCTTGGTTTGTCTGGAACTTTCCAGGTCTGAAAATAGAAAGTCTCATGTTCTAGAAACTCCTTCAGTGTTAAGAAAACCAGGATGGGGTTGGTCACTCTACTCTCTATGATTATATTAAAGATTTTGACTGACCCACAGGTCTATGGAAAAAATGTCCAACTATTTTGAGTTAGCCCCAGGGAAGACTCAGTTATGTCTCTTGGCTCTAGGGTCCCCACACCTCTAGAATAAGGTGATTGGATTAGATGTTCTCTAGGGACTTACTAGTCAAAGTGCACCCTTGGGGTTCTGTCAGAAGGGTGAATCAAAGACTCCACCCCAGACATCTTTTTATTTTTTAAAGTATATTTTATTGATTTTTTACAGAGAGGAAGGAAGAGTGATAGAGAGTTAAAAACATGGATGAGAGAGAGACATCGATCAGCCGCCTCCTGCATGCCCCAAACTGGGGATGCGCCCGCAACCAAGGTACATGCCCTTGACTGGAATCGAACCTGGGACCTTTTGGTCTGCAGGCCGATGATGCTCTATCCACTGAGCCAAACCGGTTTTGGCCACCCCAGACATCTTGAATCAGGACTTCAGATGATTTATATTCAAGTTTGAGAAGCACTGCCCTCAGGTTTTTCTAACCTTATCCTTCTATGATTCTATCCCTCGAATTTATGCTGAGTGACTTGATCTTTGTCCCAGAGCATTATAACCTCATTAGGAATATGTCAGAGCTAATGAGCAATTTGAATTCAGCGTGGATACAAACTTTGCTGCATTTCAGGGAGA
>PVJN01063961.1:0-10645 GCA_004026805.1 Lasiurus borealis
TAGAGGAGGTATGCTCAATTTACATATAACTATTTTATTAGATAGGATGATACAAAGATGACACATTTAAAACAAAAATAGATGCAAATATATAAAAGGAAATACTATAATTTAATAGTAAGACATTTCTGTGTGTGGAGTAGAGGGGCTGGAAATTCCACTTGCCAAATTTAGACCAATCCCTATAAAATGATGTCTAACTTTTTAGGGAGGTAGGCACATAGAGTACAGAAATTACTTTAATTGTCTAACTTATATTGAACTTCTTTTCTGTATGGGGTATGAGATGCTATTGCAGGCCTTTTGTGGCTTTTAAAAGGCATCTGTATTGAATTTGAATTTGCACACAATTCTAAGTTTACAGTTCATTGAGGTTTTTGGAATATGTTTATTGAGATATGATTCACATGCCATTTAATTCACTCTTTTAAAGTGTACAATTCATTGGTTTTAGTGTATTCACAGAGTTATGCAACCATCACCACTGTCTAATTTCAAAACATTTTTATCACCTCAGAAGAAACTCTGTAGCCATTAGTGGTCACTCCCCATTCTTACCTTTCCCTAACCCCTGGAAACCAGAAATCTGCTTCCTGTTCCTACAGATTTGTCTATTCTGGGCATTTCACAGAAATGGAATTATATAATATGTGGTATTCTGTGCCAGGCTTCTTTCACTTGTCCTCATGTTTTCAAGGCTCATCCATGTTGTAGCATGTATTATTACTTTATTCCATTTTCTGTCTGAATGGTATTCCATTGTATAGTTATGCCATATTTTGTTTATCAGTGGATGAACTTTGGGTTGTTTTTATTTTTTGATTAATATGAGAAATGCTGCTATGAACATTCATGTATAAATTTTTGTGTGGGTGCATGTTTTTATTTCTCTTGAGTATATACTTAAGATTAGAATTGTAACTCTTCTTTGGTACCTAGAAATTCATTGTTGAATGGAAGGAAGGCTGATTAGTGGTTACCAACAGGACTGCATTGTCAGCTTGAAGTAGAAATCCATCAAGAATCATTTAGGGCCGAAACTGGTTTGGCTCAGTGGATAGAGCGTTGGCCTGTGGACTGAAGATCCCAGGTTCTATTCTGGTTGGGGGCATGTACCTTGGTTGTGGGCACATCCCCAGTAGAGGATGTGCAGGAGGAGGCTGATCGATGTTTCTCTCTCATCGATGTTTTTAACTCTCTATCCCTCTCCCTTCCTCTCTGTAAAAAATCAATACAAAAAAAGATATATATATATATATATATATATATATATATATATATATATATATATATATCTCATATTTTGTATTATTGAATATATATTTATTTAGGGCACCCTGTGTTACAGGTTGCCTCAAGTTCATTCCTTAATACCAAACTTACACTGGAGGGTTAAGCAAATCTGAGGTATCAGGGTTGTAACTATCAATTTGAAGTTCGTATGAAATAAGTAGTGGCTCTCACTGTAATATAGATATACTGTTTCCCAAAATGAATGTTTCCCATAGTGATGACTCTCACAGTAATTCACAGAGATAAGCAGGTAATTGTTGAGACTTGCTAATCTGTGTGAGACATTTCTGCAAAAAACAATGACGCCTCTTGACTCTTGAGAACCCATGATTATGTTAAGCATTTGAACTATATTTAAAATATCCTGATAATGGATGGTCACATCTATGTGTGCCATGTATGCTAGTTATTTAAAAACTTCTTGATCTAGAAAAAAATAATAATTTATGCCTACTTTAGGCCTTTGTTACACTGTTTTCCCTTGGAATATTTCCCCTTTTGTCTGCAATAGCATACACTGCAGTATGAACCCATATTTATTGTCTATAAATGTGCATTATATTTCGCCTTGTATAAGTAGTTTTTGTGATTGTTAGCTGAACAAAGCGTAAATTAACACTTGAGCACATTTTTGAGTGTGATGTTTTCAGTGAACTTAACTAGCTTCCAAATTGGATTTCATGGCTGGATGAAATCTGGCACATACATTATAACCCCGGAGCAAACTTTCCTTTCTTCTCTGGGTTTTATTGAGTTCTTTCCAATTGTTTTTCATTCCTGGCTTATTAATAATTGTGGTTTAGCAAAAATAATTTGAGACTGGAAGCTAAAAGTTGGTAATAGTATAGAGAAGTAGCCACTTATGAACTAGAAGTTCTGGTTAAATTCTGTGTTGTGTGTATGTCCCCTCCCTCAAATCTGAGTGTGGTTGACATTTGAGCTAATGATGATTGAGTGAGAATTTTGTATGTTTAATAAAGACAGTTGGTTTTTAATTATCCAGGTATACAACTGAGAGCTTTGCATTTTGCTCTTCATTTTTTTTTCCTGGCTATGTTAGGACTTGCATGCCCTTCCCAAGTGAAGGTGAGGTGGAAGCTGTAATTTACACTAGACGTTAGATGAAGGGCTCAGTGGTGCTGGACGGGGGGTGGTGGTGCAGGAAGAATGTTTAGAGTTTTGACCACTGTGAGACTTTTGGGATTCCATTTAGAATCCAGCGATCTGTGCAATTCTGATTACCAATATCTTGGAATCTGTGAGTTGGCTTTGGTTTAGCTATCAAGTGATATTAGTATTGGCAAACATAGTCTTGGTGTACTCTGGGGTATTGTGTAGTTCAATGCCAAATTTTAAGAGAGGCCAATGACTTGAGAATTCTGCCACTTAAAGCAATATTACTTGCTGATTATACACTGACTTGCTGATTATAAGGTAACCAAGAACATGCTATAATTCAGAGGGTTTTAGCCACATTTTTGAGAGATGCTTAGGCTTAAGATGCCATTTTGTCCACACATTTCAAAACAAGGTTAGACTTTTAAAGAGGAATTTTCAAGGATTGTTACATCTTTTTATATTTCTGTTGCCAGATACCATACCAGGTACATGCATAGCAGTTTTCAGTACATTATTTTGGAATGAGTGAATAAATGAATACTTACTTAATAACTTCTATAAAAGTAGGACAGTTATTTAAAAGGAAAGTTGAATTTTAGCATATTTCTTAGCGTGGAAAGACTTGCATGTAGCAATCAATAGTAGTGATAAGTTCTTAACTTTAAAGATTTTTGTCTAAGAATATTTCCCTTTCAAAAAGGTGTATAACTAGAGTAACATGTTTCCACAGACTCTTGTCTGTTTTTGTTGTTGAGTTATGGACAAAGCTAGGATAAGTTTACTCCTTGCAGTAGAAGGCTACTTTAATAAAATGATTTTAGGAACTGAGGTAGGTTCTTCCATCAGAACACAGACAGTCCTCGCTCCCCTCTTACCCCTGAAATTTAACCATCATTTTTGTTTTTATTTTTGTTTTGTGTTCCCTTGGTTAGATATTTGTAGTGTAAATGTTCATAGGAAGAGTAATTAGATTTAACGTAAGTGATTAGTATGTGTAAACTACATTTCAGCACAGAGAAGTTGGGTAAAACATCCTGCCCCCCTCCCAACCCCAGAGTAAACAGTATAGACTGAGATGCCCAGAACATAGGGAGGTAGGTTGCTAATTTATTGGAAGATGTAGAGTTCACTCTGTGCTGTTCACACTTTCATTTGATGCTCAGTACTTGTATATAGGGAGCTAGTCACTGACATGGTCTCAGCTCAAGCAACTGCATTGCAATTCAATTTTCTCCTGTATAAATGGGTAATAGCTCCTACCACATGGGGTTGCTGTGAAGATTAAGATAGATTCTTCACAAGAGTAAGTATTGGTTGTCATAATATGGGTTCCTGTTTTATAGTTGAGGAAACTGAGGCCTGGAGAAGTTGGGAGACTTTGTGTCTATTACACAAGAAAGGAGTCCGATACTTTTGTTTTAGCTTTTCTGACTTCAAGTTCCTTTTTAAAAAAATAAATATGTTGTTATTGATTTCTGAGAAGAAGGAAGAGGGAGAGAAAGAGATAGAAACATAAATGATGAGAATCATTGATTAGCTGCTTCCTGCACGCCCCACATTGGTGGTCGAACCTGCAACCCGGGCATATGTCTTGACCGGGAATTAAACCTTCACCTCCTGATTCAAAGGTTGATGGTCAACCACTGAGCCATACTGGCCAGGCCAAGTTCCTTTTTAAAATTTTTATTTATTTATTTATTTTTTATTTTTAGCCCATTCCTGTGGTAGGAACTGGTTTCTCTACCATCATGAATGACTTTTTCAATAATTTCACTCTGGGAAAGGAAAGAGCTAGGAGGTAGACATTTGTTTTATTTAAATTATGTTTAGTTTTTACCTGATGTTTATTCCTTGCATTTGTAAGTTTTTGGCATGAGTGCCCAAGGAGATCTGTCAGAGATACTGCCACACAAATAGAGATAGAAACATTTCATGGAATTCAATGTAAAAATTGATCCTGTTTTGTGGAGTCATAGTGATCATATAATGGTTGCTTCAGAAATGAGGTTGAATGGAAGAAAAGAGAAAGGGGTGTTTTCAATTCATTGCCAGTTTTAGAGACTGCCTGTAAAGACCCCGGCATCTTAAAGTGTGTGGCCCAGGGCTACTCGCTACAGAAACAATGCCTCTTTCATTTCCGTGCTAATACCTTGAATGGAAAATTAAGGCAGACCCAGTTTGGGTGAATTGTTTCATGAAGGGGTACCTGTGTTCCATCCTGGCTTCTGATGGTAACTGTTCTTTGTGTTTGTTTTGTTTTGCATTACTTATGTTGAAATAAATGATAGGCAAGATGATGATGGTATGCATGTGTCTTAAATATCATGGTCCAGTAGCTGATCATTCAATAAGTAACTTAATTTGGAAGCAACTTTGAGCCCCATGGAAGCTCATAGCCTAGTTTTTGTCGGCAAACATCTCTTGTCTTGAAACATTTCTAATGGGCACTGGTTTTGCACTGTGATTCGAACAAAATATGGTGGAGAGTGCTTTTGGAATTCTAGATGTCTTTAAAATGACTGCTTAACAGAAATTGAAAA
Source organism: Lasiurus borealis (assembly GCA_004026805.1). Lineage (NCBI taxonomy): Eukaryota > Metazoa > Chordata > Mammalia > Chiroptera > Vespertilionidae > Lasiurus > Lasiurus borealis. The sequence goes on from PVJN01063961.1 coordinate 4,953, forward strand.
ATTTAAACAAGATGAGTGTCTGCTGACTTGCATTAGTGGGTGTTTTGCTGATAACCCGTCTGGTATGAAGTGGTCTTCAAGATGTTCCCAGAATGTCTGGGATTTAAATCATGTTGGTTATGTGGTCAGAACTGGAACTGAGAGATGCAGCTTTAGAGAAATTGCTGCTTATATTGGTGGGAAATCTCATCCAGCAAGAGGATTAAAATGAAACCATAAACAAAAAAGGGTGTGATGATAATTCCCATTTGTTTACTAAATTAATACGCTCATAGGAGAAGAAATGGCTACTTTGAAATTTGTGGTCTTGGCACTTATTGCCTATACACATATTTAGCTGATAGATATTTTCTTCCACAAAATATGCCCTTTAAAAGCTTCGTATCAAGGGCTTCTCCAGAGGCTACAGGTGGTAGGACAGGTTTGGCAGCCGTGTTTGTGTAAGGTGTGTTTTCCACACGCTGCTCCGCCCTTAATATGCTTGGGAGAGTAATTACAGTTTCCCAGGAGGAGTCCTTGACTCTGTAAGTTTCTTAGCTTTCTTTCCAACAGGACCACTCGCCAGCACCCAGGGCTGTGGGGCTGGAAGAAGCAGTAGCCCTGACTATAGTGTGTTTTCTTCTTCATCTTCTTATTTTGAAAGGGTCCAATATTTTCATGTATCATTTGTGTACTGGGAAGTAGGTTGGGCAAATAGTTCTTTCTTTTTAAAAATAGGGGATGGAGCAGTGATTATCAGAAGGTTGTAGCCCATCTGACGTGGCTCAGTGGTTGAGCATTGACCTATGAACCAGGAGGCCACGGTTTGATTCCTTGTCAGAGTACATGCTTGCGTTGTGGGCTCGATCGCCAATGTGGGTGTGCAAGAGGCAGCTAGCTGATCAGTGATTCTCAATCATCATTGATGTTTCTATCTCCCTCCCTCTCCCTTCTTCTCTGGGGGAAAAAAAAATCTGTAGAGTAAGATGGGTCCAGGATTGAATCACAGGTCTCAGCTGATGTACGTCTCAGGTGGTAATGATTTTACTTAATTGTATTAAAAACTATGGAAAGGGACAAGGAAGAGGAAAATAGCCAAGTTCTTATAGAAGGCAAGGTGTGGCTCTTGACTACATAGTGATTACTCCTGCTTGTGTTGACTTTTGATAATGCAAGTGGGAAACACGTGGTCTTGAGTTCCTGTGAATCACCTCATTACATAAAATCTGTCACACCTCAAATAACATTTTAATGAGTAAGGTTCAGAATTACTGTAAACGCAGTGAGTAATTGTTAGGTTAGAACTCCTTGACAAACACTTGTTCTTTGAAAATTATTAAGTTTCGTTCAGTACATTGAATTCTTCTTAAAATAAAGATGGGTTCCTATTTTAAAGCATGACTTGAGTTTTTTTGGAACAAACTGTCTTTACTATATTTTGAGGTTATAGATTTCTATAATTTTTACAGTTTCCAGGATACAGAATGTAGTCTAGTGGATTTTTATCCTTTAGGTATAAGAGACACCTAAGATTGACCTAAATCTGATCAATTCTGACCTCTCTTGCATGGTGTTAAAAAAAAATTAATTTGTATATCTATGACAGAGGAAACACCTGTGGTTCTTACAGAATATTAATAATAAAAATATTGATATTAGCTGTAATCCTACCACCTAGAAATAATTATTTAATATTTATTTATATAATGCATACTTATAGAGTTATAGTAATTGGGATCCTACTTATGTATTATTTAATGAATTGCTTTATAACTAATATATTAAGGATTCTTTACAAGTAAATCTACTTTCATGATATGACCTTAAATTTCATGCACTTTTCTGTTTTACATTTATATTATAGTGTAATCAGCCTCTTTTTGTTGGGCATTCAGGCTGTGTGTAATTGTTTCTATGTTACACAATCTTGTGAAGCAGTTCTTCGTATGTCTTGTTCTCTGTTGTCATAGTGTACATTCCTAGATCTGGACATAGTATGTCTGAAAGAAGCATATTCAGTACTTCAAATACATAGCACAAATTGCCTTCTAGAATTGTGGTATCATTTTATATAACAATATAGGCTATTTAAAAATTTTTGTTTACTTTTTATAGTCTTCTTTATAAACAGTATAAATTGGTCTGGTGTTATATCACAATTATTTAGGTTTTGGTAAGTATATATGTACAAGAGTACATTAATATTTTGAATCTGGAGGAGGGTGATCTAAATCTATTGTGGCTTTCTATAGTTTTTTTTTGGGGGGGTGATGAAACTTTTTGGATAGTTGGGTTTTCTGAATAGCTCTGTAAATTCCATTATTTCTATTTTATTAATTGATACTCTGATTATATGATACAGAGGTATTCCTTTGAGGGTTAATTATTGGAGTGTGTTGTCAGAGTGTTACCTTGAAGGTCAATACATGAAATGAGGTTAACCATATACAGCAGTTAACTACCCTCAGCTATTTGATTGCACCAGTATCTTGATCTTTACAAGCTACTAAGTAGGTGATATTTTCCTTGTTTCAGATCAGGAGACTGGAGTTCAGAGAGGTTATGTAAGTTGCTTAAGATCACATAGCTATTAGGTAATGAAAGTGGGATTTGAATATACTTTTCCCGAGTTGAGCTTTTTCTCTTTCCATTTCATCACTTGCTACACTCAGTGTTGTTGACTGTTACTCTTTACTGCTCTCCATGTGTTTGTAGGGCAAAGCTATTTTTATCTTCTAAACCACTGCTTCTAATCGACATTGATTTGGAAAAATAATTTCTAGATCGTTTCACAGTAGGACAACTAAGAATTAGTGGCTCCGAGTGGCTTTCCTATGACTAGAGAAGAAGGACTTTGATATGTGCTTTGCTGTTCCTGGGCCCTTTTATGCTTTTTGGCTTTGGGTAGGAGTTCCCAGAAAAATTAGTTTTCACTAGTTGGGATCAATGCTCATCTTGAGTTTGCATTAGACTTATTTGGGGAAATGAGAGTTTGTGCTACACAGATTATCTGAGATAATCCATGGACCCCTCAAGGTTATCTCCCCCAAAATGAAAAAAATACATTCATTTGTATTTACTGTGCTTTTAAACTTTGCCTTTTTCTTATGTGACTGTGAACTTCTTAAGGGAAAAATCCCTCGCCCCTGCTTTTTTAAAGATCTCCACGTAGTACTCAGGTTAAGTATCTGCACCAGAGATACTCAGCAGGTGTTGGATTCCCACAGCAGTGTAGCCCTCTCGCAGATGAATGCCGTGTACAGGATGCTCCTGCCTTTCTGTGTGCACCTCTAGCCTTGGCTCCTGTCCATATTTGTAGGACCATCTGGAGAAAAACTAGCCTTAATTCTAAAATTACCCATTGTTTTGTCAGTTAACAGGTAGGATGTCTAGCTAGAGCTATGTTGGGCATTGTGGAAGAGATGCAGAAGACATATAGGGATTCCAGGTGGACAGTAAGGCTAGCAGTGGTGAATAGGATGGGGGAGGTACTTTGGCTCACCTAGGATTTAAGATGAATGACTTCCCAAATCAGGTTTCCAAGATTGTATTTCTTTCCGAAGTGGCAGGTGGAACAAGGACTCCTGCTAGCAGATGGTGGTTCTTGCCCACACCCTTAGCTGGGGATCCAGTCCCAAGAGTTGTTCTTGGAGCAGTTCCCCCCTCACCTTCCACTGTTTTCTCTGCTACTGTTTTCCTTGTGGAACTCCTTTACCTCCCATCTCTCCTATCCTCAAGAGACAGAATCTGTAGAGATTTTCCCAGCAGTTTCACTGAGAACATTGATGGTGGTAACATTAGGTGGAATTATCTGCTTGAAATTCTTACTGTCTACGCTCTATCTTTTTTTTGTGTGTGTGTGTGTGTGTGTTAGAATTTAACAGTCTTCTCCCTCAGATGTTTCAGTAAATAGCTCTTTACACAGACCATTTCATGAATGCATTTAAAGAGAGTTAGGTCCCCTGCTATTTATCTTTGTAATGAAATGTGAGGAATTTAAAGATGGAATTGAAATTAATTATGTTGGTATTTATATATAGTTGGTATTTCAAGTTTATTTACTATTTTTACTTACTTTTAGTAAAATAGGTCACCCATAGATTTTTAAATACAAAATATGTTCAAAAATTAGTTTCCAACTTTTACTATCAATAAAATGGTTACATTACAGACAATGCTCATTGTGTTTTTTTCTGTTTATATTTTCATACTAAAATGGTTAATCTCTCTCTGTAACATAGAACCTCTTATAATTTATTTTATGGAATAGTTTTTGCTATATGTACATCCTTCAGTGATAATATTAGATGAATATCAATTAATCTGAATTTGACTTGTGTCTTATTCCTGGTTAAAAGAAAATTTATACCAAAATCTATCTTTCAGGCAGTAACAGAGAAGAATTTTGAAACAAAGGATTTTCGAGCCTCTCTAGAGAATGGTGTTCTGCTGTGTGAGTAAGTATTTAAAGCATTTATAAACAATTTAAAAGCAAGGTGTGTGTGTGTGTGTGTGTGTGTGTGTATGTGCATGTTATGAAGTATGTCCACTTTCACTTCCTTCTCCATGGTTATCATAGTCACAGATATGTTTTCTTGCTAACAAATGAGATTTGATCCCTGCAAATTGACACCCCACAGTTCCAGACAGTAACAAGGGGTTATCAGCCTTTCTATCTAAAGATAGCATTGGTGAAATACATATTATTCTAAATTAGTAAACAAGAAAGATTCTATTATTGTTTGATGGGCCAGTAGAGGTGGGTGGTTGAGGAGAAAGCCTTCTTACATTGTACCAGCTGTCACTTACTCAGATTATTTTAATGTATAGAATTGCTTGTATTAGAAGTTTGTATAAAACCTTTTTCTTTCATCAATAAATAGTGATGTTTGTCGAACAAATTTAGGCAGTAGCAAATGTTTCTTCTAAGCTGTAAGTGGAGTCATTACATTACCACAATCAATTTGAGTCATGGCCACTTATTTAGTTAACATATATTGAGAATCACATCCCAGGCTTTGGTTATCTTTAAGTAAAATAGTCTGTGCCATGATTAATGGTATGAGGCCTACATTGTATGTTTAGTGTAATGTTTTGTTCCTCAATGAATGTATAGTATAGTTAGCTGGGTATGTGACCTTTGGGGGTAAAGGGCAGGCAGGTCCATGGGATGTAAGGATGAACGAGTGAGGGTACACGTTGCAGAATTGAGCCAATAAATTATAAGAATGTACTTGAGTATGTACTCGCATTTTTGAAAGCACTTAAGTATTCTAGATATTTACTGCATAGGTATTGATGGACTCTGTCCACAAATAAGCATTGGGAGTGTATGTATTTTCACTTAGATGATATTGATTCTTCTTCTAAAGGAAGGTTGTTTGCAGCAAGCAGGAGGGTGTAGGTTTGATTCCTTGCTCCATTACTTTTGGACATTTGAGGAAGTAACAACATCCAAGCCTTATTTTCTCACTTGTAAAATGGAGGTCAGGATATCTAATCTGCCTACTTTATAGGGTTGCAAAGATCCATAAGATATATGGAACTTAATAGTTTTTGTCAACTACCAAACTTGTAGAAATATATAGGTTGGTGGACATGTAGATAATAATCTCATTTTATCAACTCTGTTGATGGGTGTTTAAACTTCTTTAGAGCAATATTATTACGTTGAGCCACACTAAGTTTTTGCTATTCAACCATCTGTGACCTAT
>PVJN01063962.1:0-10625 GCA_004026805.1 Lasiurus borealis
TGAGCCCACCAATAGCCTTTAAGTAGGTGGAGCCTGGGATGAGCTGGAGCTGAGCCCACCAATAGCCTTTAAGTAGGTGGAGCCTGGGATGAGCTGGAGCTGAGCCCACCAATAGCCTTTAAGTAGGTGGAGCCTGAATGAGCTGGAGTTGAGCCCACCAATAGCCTTTAAGTAGGTGGAGCCTGGGATGAGCTGAAGTTGAGCCGACCAATAGTCTTTTAGTAGGTGGAGCCTGGGGTGGCTGGAGCTGAGCCTACTAATAGCCTTCCAGCAGGCGGAGCCTGGCCGTGCTTGACACAGAGCCCTGGAGCCAGTCAGGTGTCCTGAAGTTGCACCTGCTGAAGTCAATGGATCTCCCCTCCGCTCTGCCTGGGACTGCCGACCAAAACCACAGTGAGCTATGGCCGCCCAGGAGCGATGGGCTAGGGTTCCACACTGACCGCAGGAGGATGTGCGGATCGGAGCTGCCTCGCTGCTGGTGGGAATGGAAAGAGGTGTGGCCACTCTGTGGCAGCCTCTTCAAACATAAAGACACTCCTCTGGCCCATCCGGCTGCTCCACTCCCAGGTGCTTCTGCAAGAGAAATGAAAGCTATGTCCACACAGCCATCAGAGCAGCTTTGTCTGCAGCAGACAGACCCACACTGTCCACCCGTGGGTGAGTGAGGAAGCACGTGGTCTCCCTACCCTGTGGAGGGTTTCTTAGGGACACAGGCAGCAGCGTGGCGGAGTCTCAGAGCAGCCGTGCTGAGAGAAAGAAGCCCGATTAAGAACGAGTCCATACAGTGCCATCCCCTTGGTGTATTCCCCCCCCACCCCAACCCCGGAAATGCAGACTTGCCTCTGGGGACAGTGAGCACACACGCAGGTGCTGGGATGGACGGGGTGTGGGCAGCTGGGAGGGGTGAGAATGGGGTGGGGAAACTTTGCGGTGATGGATGTGTTCTCTGTCTTGACAGGCGTGAGGCTTTTAGGGGCGGGTAGATGCCAGACTTGTCCCTTTGCACAATGCAAGTGCGCTTCTTGTTTTTGGGTGATGCCCCCTAATGCTGTTGAAAGGGAAGACTGCCCCACCTGCACCCACCAGTCACGGAGGGGAGCCTGCGGGGCCTCCCTCAGAGCGCTCCCTGGTTTGTGCCAGCCAATCGGGAGCGTGGCGTCCAGACACGTGGGCCCCCGTGTCCCTGCTTGCTGACCTCCCCGAGCCTCCCTGCGCCCCCGTGTGCTCCCTGTGAGACGGGACCGTGCTTGTGCCTCCCTCCTGCAGTGGTTGTAGGAAAAGGCCGGGAAAAAATCCATGTAACACGCTTAGTAAACATGCCACCTGGGCCCACAGGGACCCCAGGAAGGGAGGGACTGTTTCTATTGGTAGCTCCAGCTGGGAGGTCCCCCCTCCAGTGGCTGTGAACTGGATCTTGAAAGGGGTCAGGGCAGTGTCTTCTGGAAGGAGGTGTGGAGGGCAGGGTGCAGGGCACTTCCCAGGCAGAGCTCAGCTGGGGAGGCAGCACGCAGACCCTGCGCTTCTAGCGACATCGGCAGCTCCATCCTGGGGTCCTGGGGAGCCAGGCCAGGGGTTCTCCCTGGGGCCTGAGGGACTTCCTTCTCTGGGGGACGGGAGTTCTATGAGCAGTCTTGAATCTTTCCTCCGATAAGAGCCACCAGCATGGGGAAAGGCCTGTGTTGTGAGGCAGTGCTTTTGAGAGGGAAGACATCTCACCGGAGACGGCTCTCGTTTCTCAGGCCCTCCCTGAGGAGAGCGGATTCCCGGAATGGATTACTGTGCAGCCAGCATGTCCTCTTCAAGTTCTGTTCCCATGTGATTCACGTGCGCTGAGGTGTGTGTGGTCAAACCTGCTGCCTTGGACGGAGGCCCACAGTCCAGAGAGGGGGTGCTGGCTCAGAGGGAGGAGAGGCCGGGCAGTCGGGCAGGTCTGGTGCGTTCCGGTGTGACTGATGCCTGTGGGGAGGAGGGCTCCTCCCGAGAGGCATCTCTGATCCCGGGGCCAGTGAGAGTCCGCCATGCTGGGGGGACCCTGGGAAGGAAGACGAGGGCGGGTGTCGGAAGCTGCTGACATCCTGGAGGCTTGGCCGAAGGGTCTCAGGGCGGGGTCTGGGGCTGGAGTGGGCCTGAGGGGGGCCTGGCCATAGGCCCCCCAGGCAGTCAGTGCGGGAACCTGAGGGTGCAGGGGATGCTGTCGCTGCTGGAGTGTGCGGTTGGGTGGGACCCGCAGGCAAGAACCCAGCACTGGCTGAAACTGGTTTGGCTCAGTGGATAGAGTATCGGCCTGCGGACTGAAAGGTCTAAAGTTCAATTCTGGTCAAGGGCATGTACCTTAGTTGCGGGCACATCCCCAGTAGGAGGCGTACAGGAGGCAGCTGATCCATGTCTCTCTCTCTCTCTCTCATCAATGTTTCTCTCTATCCCTCTCCCTTTCTCTCTGTAAAAAATATCAATTAAAAAAAATATATATAAAAGTACCCAGCACCGACCCGGCGCTCCCTTTTCTGAAGAGGCAGAGGCCGTGGGTGCCTGTAAGGCCTGCCCCGCCTCTCGCCTGTGGTCCGAGGTGCTCAGTGTCTCCTGAGGCCCAGGCCCATTTCCTGCTATCCTGTCTGGGGCCCTTTACCTGCAACCAATGGCCGGTCTCTGTCCCCCAGACTCTAGGACCCCTCTCCCCTTCCCCATCCCACCCCCCGCAGCCAGGCTGCCAGCTGCCGGCTCTGACCCTGCAGCCAGGCCCCCTCCAAACCTCGGCCGGGAGCCCTGGAGCTAAGACCCCCTTTGATCACCTCCTTTCCCGGCAGTCTAGCCTCTGCTCCCCTTCCTTCCCACCCGCCCTCTTGATCGTCCTATGCCTTCTCTCCCGCCATGCAGTTCTCTGTTCCGTTTGGTGATGGTGGCTGAGGACAGCATGTCCAGGCGGAAATCTTGTCTCCCAGACCCCGCCTTTTGACGGAGAGCGTGGGCCTAGCGGATTTCAGAGCGATTGGCAATGCCACACTTTAGAGTCAAGGTATCTGGGGGAGTCGCTGGGCCACACCCCACTTATCCCTGAAGGAGAGCTTGCGTTTGGGGGGTTTCAGAGCAATTGGAAATGCTGCTTTATAGTCAAGGTGTACGGGGGAGTCGCTGGGCTCTGCAGAGAGCAGCTGGTTTTCGGGGGACAGACCCCGTTTATCCACGATGGAGACTGACTGCAAGCTGCCCTCAAGCACGCCCCTGGAGAGCACCGCTGGCCATCGCCCGGGGGCTGGATGGTAGGGCCCTTTCAGCCCCGTGCAGGGTCCCTGCATCACCCTTCGCAGCCAGTGGCAGAGGGTGGGGCACCGCCTGGGTCTGGGTGGCTTCAGCGCCGCCTGGAGTTAGCTCTCCGGCAGCGGGAGAGAGCCCCGCATTGTTCCCGGTAGGCTCAGCGCCCACGGAGGGTGTGAGCTGGAATTAGGTGCTCCGAGTCCCTGGTCCAAGGAGCAGCGTGGATGTCCCACCTCTGCTCTGCACAATCTGCTCTCAGAACTGCTGCAGGCGCCGTGGGACGGGGCTCCCAGGACCACCTCTCGGTGCTCCGAGTGGCCGCCTCCCCAAAACCTTTCCGTGACCAGAAAACACACGTGAGGCCCCGGCAGCCCCTGGGGCGAGCGCTGGGGTTCAGAGCAGCCGCCACCCAGTTCCTGACATTCCTTCTGTGCCCGGAGGAGCGTGGGAACGGGCGGCGGGAGCTGGCAGCGCGGGCGTGAGTCACCGGGCGAGCGAGTCACGGGATGGAGGACACGGGGCCTGCCTCTGGCTCTGTCTGCGGTGAGGGCCCCAGGCCAGGCTCGGGGAGCCGGTGTGCCAGGCGGTCACTGCCCGCCATGGGAGCGGGAGTGGCCTCGGGGCTGAGCTCGGTAGGCTTCTGGGTCCCAGAACAAGATGCCCGCGGGTAGCAGGGCTGGCCCAGGCCCCGGGTGACCCGGCTGCGGGCAGCTGGGGCCTCCGATGGTCTCCAATTCCAGAGGCGGAAGCGGAGGCCCCGGCAGGTGTCCAGGAGATGGCTGCTGGACCTGGAAGGTGGACGGAGATGACCCCGGAGGGCTGGCTGCTCGGATCCTAGCCTCCTGGCAGCTCTCCGTGGCTCTAGGGGGTACAGGCAGGGCATGGGAGTCAGGCCGCCCTGTGGTATCGAAGAGCAGAGCCTCTGGATTCGGCCGCCCCGAGTTCAAGTCCCAGCCCTGCCAGCACCTCCTCCGTTGATAGCTGTCCTTGACCCTCAGTGCCCAGATCCAAAGCAGGGAGAGCACGAGGCCTCCCGCTGGGCCTCTGCAGGGGGAGGTAGCCCTCTGTCACGGGCCGGGGACACAGGACACCGGAGACCCGGAACTGTTGGGATTATTCCGGTGAACCTGGGGCCACCACTCGGGCGGGCTAGTGGCCATTTTTATTACGTGACGATACCAGCCACCTGGCAGCCACTCTGGGGACCTGACTTTGCCCTCCTCTCTGCTTGGAAGGGTTTGGGGGTCCTATGGTAGGGGCGTCCCTACTGGGTTTCTCGGAGTTTGGATCCCCGACGGCAGAGGTGGTCTGGTGTCTGCACATCCATCCCCCGGGAATGTGTGCGAGGGGTCGAGGTGATGGCTGCTCCATCCTGGCCCTTACAGGGTGTCTGCCCCTTCCTGGTGGCACCGCAGACCCGGTATGGCCCTCTGCCTGCACCTCAGCTACTCAGGCGCAGGAAGGAGAAGTGGGGGGAAGAGATCCAGGCCAGCCCACCCCCAAGATCCGGGTTCTGAGCCCTGGTTGGCAATCGTGGCCGATCCGGCTGGCGGCAGTGCCAGGAGATGCCTGTCAGTGCCAGGTCCTGCGGTTTTTCCTGCGAAGGCGGGTTTCCCGGAGACCAAGCTGCCGCTCAGTGGCGGCTCAGGGGGCCCCGAATCAGGGCAAAGGGGCTGCTTCCTCTGTGGTTTCCGGACGGGCAGCCTGGCCTGGCCTGCGGGAGCCTCACGCCCACCCCGCCTGCCCTGGGACCACCACAGCCGTCCTCCCTGCCGCTGGCTGCTCTCCCGGGGGGCCCCCAACCCAGGTCTGGTAATGCTGCCTCCTCTCGCTGTCCCTCCCCCTGCACCATCCCCCAGGACCAGGGTGGAGGAGGGGCTGACCCTGGAACCCTTTCCTCTCCTGGCAGCTCCAGTCCCCCCGGCTCACAGAGTGGGTTCCTTCCGGGGTTCGACCTTGGCCCATCCTTCCAGGTCTGCCTGGTGCTTGGATGGGCAGGGGAGTCGGACAGAATCAGGTTCAAATCTCAATGCTGCCACGGCTCTGTGTCCCGACCGGTCACTCCGCTTGGGGAAGGTGAGGGGGTGGCCCACGATGCCCGCAGCATCCTGAGAGGAAGGCGCAGGTCGGGGAGGAAGCTCTGAGGTCCCCCCTGCTCGGCATTCCCTGCTCCCCCTGCTGCCTCCTGTGTGGCCGTGACCATGACCTAGCTCTCAGACCGGGGACGCCGCTTAGACCGGGGTGCCCAGGACCGAAGGGGGAATGCCAGCACCCCTGGCTGGCTCTCTGGTTTATGTCCGTGTCCCCTTCTCCAGCACCTTTCTGTCCACCACACCCTTTTTTAAAAAAATGACATTTCTACCACTTCTTTCATCCCGAATCTCCCCGGTGACTCAGAGTAAGCTCTCCCGCCGAGCGGTGTGGCCCAGTGCCTGAGCGCTGGCCCCTGACCCAGGGTGTCCCGGTTTGATTTCCAGTCAGGATACAGGCCCGGGTTCAGGCTTGATCCCCAGTGTGGGGCGTGCAGGAGGCAGCGGATCAATGTTTCTCGCTCACTGTTGATGTTTCTCTGTCTCTCTCCCTCTCCCTTCCTCTCTGAAATCAATTAAAAAGCATATTAAATCATGGAAAACAAACTCTCTCCACTCTGAGGTGGTGACTCAGGCCCAGAGCGCAGAGTCTGGAAGCTCCTCGGCCTTGCAGACCATTCCCAGGGAAACGTGTCCCCAGCTGTGCCCCCGGGTCCCACCCACCTTCTGTGGACCTGTCAGTCTCAGGCCGATCGGTGGCTTTTTTTTTTTTAAAAAATCATTTAAATGGTTATTCTTGAAAGTATTACAGATGTCCCTTTTTTTGGACCCACGGCTTCTGATCCAGGCCCATCCTGAGGATGTGCTTTGCCGTAACCGTGCCGTCGCCCGCCCTGCCCCACTTTGCCATCCGGGAAAAGGAAAGTCCTTACGCGTCCGGCTGTCCTTTGCGATAGCAGCACCGATGCTGGGAACCGGGCTGTTTCCCTCCTCAGTGCCTCCTCCGGGCCCCGCCAGCTGGCACCAGCAAGGGCCGTGTCCTCTGCCCAGAGCCACGTCCGCAGCCACACCCAGAGCTGCTTCTGGGATGGGGAAATGGAAAGTTTGTGTTTTTTTAAAAAATCCTGAGCACATTTTTTTCTTTTTGCCAAAATGGCTGGGCCAGGACTGCCAGGACCGATCCTAGGTCCTTCTGGCCTCAACACCTACCCTCAGCCAGCTGGCTCTGCCGTCCCTGTGACCCCGTGGCTCCCTGCGGCTGCAGGCTGCGGCCTGGGACCACGGAAAGCAGAGGTGGCGAAGGGCAGCCCTAGGCCTCACGGGCTGCGTCTGCTTTACTGGCCACACAGCCAGTGCCTGTGGAAGGGGTCTTGTTTTTAAAGCGCCGGAAAGTCAAAGAACAGGCCCCAGAGACTGCATGTGGCCTGCAAGTCTGAAACTACTTATTATCTGACGCTTCACAGGAACAGAGCGCCCCGCTGATGGGGAGGGTCTGCAAGTCTGAAACTACCTATTATCTGATGCTTTGCAGAAACTGAGCACCCCGCTGACGGGAGGCCCCCGGGCATCGCCCCTGGAGGGCTCTGGGCAGCTGAGCGGGCGCTGCCGCAGTGGGGAGGGTGCTCTGAGCTGGCTGAGGAGGGTGCCCTGCGGCGGGAGGGGCCCGGCCAGATCAGGCTGACAGCTCCGGTCAGGAGTGGCCTGGCTCCCCATCTCAGCTACAGCCTCGGAGGGCCATCCCTCAGAGACGCTCTGTGCCCCCCTCACGGGGGAAAGGGGAAACTGAGGCCCAGAGCGGCAGCGGCACCTCCTCCAGGGCAGGGTCACTCCCCCCTGTCTGATTTCGGGAGGCCCCTCACCCCGCTGGGCCTCGTGCCACACGGTGTTTGCTTTGCTCCTTCGTTTCTGTCACTGACGTTCCCCAGGGGCCGGTCACTGCTCTCACTGGCACTGTGTGCTGAGCGAGGAAGGCGCTCGGGGCACAGAACAGGGTGATTCTTTCTCGGATGGCGGGTGGCGAGGCTTTGGGGAGGGAGCATGATCTCGGCAGAGGGGACAGAGGTGGCGCCCGGTGCCGGCTGTGCTGGCTGGTGAGGGGCTCCCTGCCTGGGTGTGGTGGGGAGAGGCCAGAAACGGGGTCACGCTGGGGTCTGGGGGCCGGGCGGGGGTGGACCAGGGATTTGCATGTTAGAAAGCCTGTTTGGGTCTGTGACGGAATGCGCTCCTGCAGGGTGTGTGGAGGGGTGGGAACCCCACAGGCAGCATTTGGATAATGGGGACCCCTCTGCGCTTCCTTCTCCGCCTCCTGAGCCTTGGTTCTGCGGAGCCGACAAAGGTTCAGAGCCCGTCCCACCCTCCCCCAGGCCCCCCCTAGCCCCCCATGTTCTGTTCCATGTGCAGTTCCCTCGGGGCACACCCACGCCGGGTGGTGCCTGCATTTGCTGCCGTGTCCCTGGCGCTGGGAGTGCCCGCTCTGTCCTGTGTGTCCTTGGGTTGGAAGGAGGGGTGTGTGGGAACAGGATGCGAAGTCTCCCAGGGGTTAGGCCCGTGCGGGGGCTGACCCGTGGGTGGGCGGCCTGCCCCCCGAGCCCGCGGGCCCTGTGCTCCGTTTGATACACCCCTGGGACCCCAAACCGCCAGGCGTCAGGGACCCTGGCATCTCTGCTGGGAGGGTCGCCCCAGCCCCCCTGCCTTTTGGTTACGAGGCTTCCCCATGGCCCCGGCGTCTACAACCTGGGGGCCCTGCTCCCCTCCCCTGGGCCCCCACCTGCCTGCCCTGGGCCCCCACCTACCTGCCCTGACCCCCACATGCCTGCCCTGGGCCCCCACCTGCCTGCCCTGGGCCCCTGCGTCCCGCCCACCTGCCCATCTCACCTGGTCCTGCCTCCAGCCTGCAGGTGCCATGACTCAGCAGCCCCAGGAGGGCTTCGAAGGCAGCGTGGAGGATGCCCGGGCGTGGATGAGGGCCGTGCAGGAGCGGCTGCAGGCCAACGACAACACGCAGGGGCCCCGGGCCGCCCTGGAGGCCCGGCTGCGGGAGACGGAGGTAGGCAGGGCCTGGCCTCGCCCCTGTGCCCGGCCGGGGTCCCTCCCACGACCTGCCTCTCCCTCAGTGAAACGGGGCGAGTCCCTTGGCCCTCGTGGGCTGAGCCGCGGGCCCTCGTGGAGGTGACGCGTCTGGGAGGGAGCCCCCAGAGGCGGTGGGTCCATCACACGCCGGCCGTGGCTCTGCCCGCCCGCACTTTGACCCCGGGAAACTGGCTTTTGTGCCCACGACAGAAAATATGCCAGCTGGAGCCGGAGGGGCGCGTGAAGGTGGACCTGGTGCTGCAGGCGGCCGAGGCGCTCCTGGCCTGCTGCCCCGAGGAGCGGAAGCCCGCCGTCCTGGCGCGGCTGAGGGACATCAAGGCCCAGTGGGAGGAGACGGTCACCTACATGACTCACTGCCACAGGTAGGGCTGCCGCTGCCCGGGCCCTGCTGGTCACTCCCCCGCTGGCCTGGGGCCCCGCCCAGGGCCTCCCTCCCCTCAGTGCCCGCCCTGCCCGCCTCGGTCTAATTATATTCCAGCTTCACGATGAGAATAGACAGCGGAGCCCCGTTTGTTTGTTAGCAATTAGTTCTTGTTAGACTCGTCACGTGCGCATCGCCAGCGGAATGGAACGGCCCTGAAGGGGAATATGGCCGGAGGAGGAGGGAGAGCTGTCTCCTGGCCAGCCTTGAGCCCAGCTTCTTGGTCTGGGGGAGCCAGGCAGGGGCCCCATGGGGTTGGGCAGAGGGAGGCCTACTTGCTGTCTGGCCTTGGGAAAGTGACTTGGTGTCTCTGAGCCTCGGGCTTCTCATCTGGACAATGGGTATAACTCAGATGTTCCCTGAAGGCTGTCAGGAGGATGGAAGGGGGAGATAGCCAATGCCAAGAGCAAGGCACGCAGTAGGCCCTCAGCAAACGGGTGCTCCATCTTTTTTTTTTTTTTAATATGTCTTTATTGATTTCAGAGAGGAAGGGAGAGGGAGAGAGAAAGAGAAACATCAGTGACAAGAGGGAGTCATTGATTAGCTGCCTCCTGCACACCCCACACTGGCGATTGAGCTCCCGACTGGGAATTGAACTGTGACCTCCTGGTTCATAGGTCGACACTCAGCCTCTGAGCCATGCCAGCCGGGCACTATCTTAAAACCAGAGTGCTGAGTCGGCCGGGGGACCTTTTGCATGCAGTGTTTTTGCTTTTCAGCTCTTGTCCCTTGAATTCCAAAGTGGCTCCATGTGACCGGCAGGCAGGGCCACATCCCTGTGACCGATGGGGAAACTGGGGCGAGTGAGGAGGCAGGGCTGTGCAGTGAGTTTTGGGGTCCCTGGAGCCTCCACATCGGCCCTCACCCTCTGTCCCCTCTGTGGGGTGACAAGCCCACAGATACTACTGTACTCCATAGATGACTAGACACACTCCCGGCGGCATTTGGGGGTCTGTTGGTGGGGGGTTCGGGCTAGAAGAGAGGGTGCTGGTAGCGAAGGCTCAGAAGCCAAGTTAGCCAGGCTACGGGTCTCAGCCACCCTGACCCCTGTCCCTGGGAGCTCGCTCCTCACCCGCACAGGGTCCCGTCCAGCGGGACGGAACGAGGCCCTGAGCCGAGTGTCCGGGAGCTTCCCCGGGCAGCCCCGAGGCCCCGAGAGGGCGGCGGGGTGTCCCATCTCTCGGCCCCCAGTCCCCGGGCCTGGTGAGCACCATGGGCTCACGGCGTGTCTCTGTACCCACAGCCGCATCGAGTGGGTGTGGCTGCACTGGAGCGAGTACCTCCTGGCCCGCGACGAGTTCTACCGCTGGTTCCAGAAGGTGACGGTGGCGCTGGCGCCGCCCGCGGAGCTGCAGCTGGGCCTGAAGCAGAAGCAGTGGCAGCTGGGCCAGGCGCGCGTGCTGCTGGGCAGCGTGGGCCACCAGGCCGTGCTGCTGGAGCGGCTGCTGGAGGAGGCGGCCGCGCTCTTCCATCGCATCGGCGACCCCAGCGTGGACGAGGACGCCCAGAGGAGCATGAAGGCCGAGTACGAGGCCGTGAAGGCCAAAGCCCAGGTGGGGAGCCTGGGCGGTCTGCCCGCCCGCCATTGCCCCTCGCGTCTACCCCTCCACCCGGCCACCCATTGACTCCCCATGGCTCCCCCCACCCACCAGCACCCGCCCGCCCACCAGCATTCATCCCTCTCTCCACCTCCCTGTCCCCTCACCACCTGTGTCCCCACTGAAGGCCAAGTCTCCCATTCACTGTCCCCCATGCACCACCTCACTCACCCACGCACCTGCCCACCACCCGTGCAAGCCCCCTCCGCCCATTTATGTGTCCTCACTGCTCAC
>PVJN01063963.1:0-10625 GCA_004026805.1 Lasiurus borealis
CCCACAGGTCCCTTGTGAGGTTTGACCTTTGCTCTCAGGAGTTGCTATGGTAACAAGTCTAAAGGAATAGTGACTGATCAGAAGGGACATCAAGGCAAAACCCACTTCTTCCTGCTATTAGACTGCTTCCTGACTCCACATCCCGTACCTGCGTAAGCAGACCCCGGCCCCTACCTGGCCTATCAGGATGGGCCAACTCAGTAATTCAAACAGCTCTCCACCCCCGAACCCCAGTATAAAATGGTCATGTAACAAAGGCTCGAGGCTCTCAGCCTCTGCTCTGCTTTCAGAGTATGTTGTGAGCCCCAGCATGCTGGTCTGAATAAACCCCTTTGTTTTTATATGAGATCGTCTCTTGGTGCTCTGTAAGTGCGGCTTGCGTTCCGGGCTTAACAGTATCTTCAAATGCGTCTGCATCATTTTGCATTCCCATTAGAGAATGAGAGTTTCTGTTGCTCCCCATTGCTCCAGCATTTGGCATTGTCAGTGTTTGCAATTTTGAACATTCTAGTAGATTGTAGTGACACTTCACCATTGTTTTAATTTGCAATTCCCTGATGTTATATGATGTCTGGTAGGCCTTAAAGACAGGGATAGAACAAAAGCATCTGCCAGATCAATACCTGCATACCATGTAGGAGATGATGTGTTAACTTGCTAAAACAATGCAACAACATCTAATACAGCAGCTGCAGTTGGAATCATCACGCTGTTAAGTGTATGATAGATAATCCACTGTCATCCTCCAAGATCCATCTGTCTTCCGCACAGGCCAAATAAGCAATTAAATGGAGATGTGATGGAAAGCACCACCCCTACCTCTTTCATGTCCTTAATGATGGCACTAATCTCTGCAATCCCTACAGGAATGTAGCAATGTTTTTTGATTTACTATTTTCCTAGATAGAGGCAGTTGTAATTGCTTACACTTGGCCTTTCCCATTGTAATAATCCTCACTTCACAGGTCAGAAAACACTAGAAATTCTGCCTGATGTTAAGTATATCTATCCCTATGCACTCTGGAACTGGGAAAATAAACACAGGAGCCCACTGTGAAAACGACCCCGGGCAGAATTCCACTGATCACTTGACTGTCATAAACCCTCATTCTTACTGGAAGCATGGAGTGATGATTTGGGTCCCCAGAAATCAATGTCAGATCAGAGCTTGTGTTCAGTAGTCTCAACTGAAAGGCCTCATTATTTCATTTTCCCCAACATGCAGTTACCATGCAGAAGGCTGTAGGTCTGTTTGGGAAGGCTGGAAGAACTCTTAACCATATACCAAATGCCCTACCTCCTAGTAGCATTACATTGTGAGTTATGATTTCAACATGTAAACTTCGGGAGAAAATAAACATTCAATCTATAGCAAGCTTGAAATATTTCTTCTGTTCCATTCTCCTTATTCTCCTTCTGGTATTCCTGGTACATTACATCTTTTGTAGTTGTTCCACAGTTCTTAAATAGTTTTTTTTGTTTGTTTTGTTTTGTTTTGTTTTGTTTGTTTCTTTTCTCTTTGCTTTTTTTTTTGGGTGTGTTTAGTGTCATATCCTCAAGCTCAGATATTATTTCTAAGCCATGACCATTCCACTAATGAGTCCATCAAGAGCATTATTTATCTCCGTTACAGAGTTTTAATCTCTAACATTTATCATTTTACTGTTTTTAGAGTTACCATCTCCCTGCTTACATTGTCCATCTGTTCCTAAACATTGTCTACTTTTTCCATTAAATCCCATAACATGTTAACATTAGTTTCTTTTTCAAATTTTCAATCTAATAATGTCAACATTTCTGCCAGATCCGATTGATACTGATGCTTTTTAAGTCTCTTCAAACGTTATTATTATTATTATTTTCTTTTTATGGTGCCTCGCGATTGTTGATTGAAAGGCAAACAGGATGTACTGGGTCAAAAGGCCTTTAGTGATGGGGTGGTAAGGTGTGGAAAGAGGAAGTGTTGTATAGTCCTGTGATTAGGTCTCAGTCTTTCAATAAACTAGTGTCTCTGGGCTGTACACCTCACAAGTTTTCTCATTTTCACCTGTTCCTTTAGGAGGGACATGGTGGCCAGAGGGGGCTGGAGTTGAGCATTTCCCTTCTTATAATCCAATGCCCACCTCGCTTTCTTCAACTATCATGCAATCTTTCTTAACATTCCTCCCTTAATTGCAAATGTATAAAAAAAAACTACACAGTTGCTATTCTTCATAACATCTGAGATCTTGCTTCCCAGCATTGTTGTCAGTTTTATTTAAATCAACTCATAAATGTTCCTTTGAGTTTCTTAAGGCAACATGATGAAGGGATGAATTCTAAGCTCCTTATATGCAGGGCTGGAACTATAGCTCACATTATGTATTTTATACTGTTGATTTTGAGATTTCATTATATATTCTAAATAATAATCATTAGTCCCATATGGTGTTTGCAAATAGCTCACATTCTCTCGATTGTCATTACAGAGACTGACAAGGGCTTTTATTTTAGAGCAAAGGTTTCTAATGATGATGACGTCTAGGTTATTATTTTTTTGGTTGACCATGTGTGTTTTCTTGTCAGGTCTAACATCATTTTGCCCAGCCTAAGGTTTTAAATATTTTCTTTTTCTTTCTAAAAAATTTTAAAGTATGCATTTTACATTAAAATCCATAATTTATTTTGAGTTAATTTTTTAATAAGGTGTGAAATTGAGATTGATCTTCCTACTTTTTTATTATTTTTTGGAATGTGGATGTCCCATTACTTGGCATTATTTGTTGAAAAGACTCTTATCTCCAATGAATTATTATTTGTATTTTATTATTAATGTATTACATGTAAACATAGCTTCTCATTGCCCCCACCCCACTCCCATACATGCCTTCACCCCTCAGTATCTTGCATCCATTGGTTATGCTTATATGCATGTGTACAAGTCCTTCAGCTGATCTCTTATCTACCCCAATTCTCCCTAACCTTCCCACTGTAATTTGACAGTCTGTTTGATGCTTTACTGCCTCTATATCTATCTTTTTGTTCATCAGTTTATAATGTTTTAATTATCCAATGTCTTATTTTTAGAATTCATAGAAGCATTCAGCATTGAGAGTTCTTATTTTATAAGGTTTCTTCTTGGATGGCAAATTATGTATCTTATTAAAATGCAGACAAAGAATAATATCTGAGTCTAGTAACTCAGAAGAAATTGGCCATCTAACTTTTAACTTTTGGATTTCTGAAAAGTCATAGAAAGCTCACAACTGTAATAAAATATAAAATAAAATGTACAATAGAAAAATGTTAAACTAAGCTGTATCAAACTAAGATACAATTGGACACAAACTTTAAGAAATGGTACCCAATCTCAAGAAGTCTAGTTGTGGTTAGACTACAAAGTACTTTGTTTCTGAAAAGTGTATTTCTTTCAATTATTTAAAATGTTGGAGCTATAAAATATAGCCTTTTTAAAAAGATTAAAAAAAAAAAAGAAATTGTCAGCCTGTTGGAAATTGAATTGACATGGCCCAGAGCAAAGAATATCCTTACATGATATTATCCTACAATATCATTTAATTTTTGATATTTCACAACAACATATTGTACAACCACCCCAAACAAACGTACAAACTAATTCTTTGAATGTTTAGCAGCAATTTAAAAAAGGACATGAAAGGATTTAATTCCTTTCAGAAGGAATTGAGGCACTGGGAAGGCACTTGAGCATTCTATACTGGCCCCTCTTTCCTCTTTTGCCAAGAGGGACCCTCTTCTCACAACCCAATGGCCCTCAGCAGTAGCCTGAGCTCTATATTCATGTTGAGGTTGAAGCCTCAAGGTGGCTTGTATAATGGATCTGTCTCTCACAAAAAGGTGTAAGTTGGGTCCTCACTGAAGAAGGAACCTGAAATCCTCAAGATAAATGATCAGTGCCAGGGCCCCCGCCAGCAGGTGAGGGGATCCCCAAGGCAGGTGCAGGTCGTGGAGGCCATGGGGGCATAGGCTACCATGGAGACAGAACTGAACTTCACAGCACCCTGCTTGGCCCCTGAGGATGACTGGTTAGCCAGAGACGGGTAAAATTCCTCAGGGAAGGAACAACCTAAGACAGGCACAGTTGCAGAGGGGGCATCAGGAGAGAACTTGGGGATCAACAGAAGGGGCACAGACCCTCACCCTCCCACCAACCTTGCAGGGGTCTGAACCTTCACCCCTTCTGAAGGAGGTCTCCTGCCCCCATGGCTACTTCGCTTCCCATGCTCAGCACAAACCGGGACCCAGGTAACAGGCAGAGACTGGGCCCAGCTCAGATCAGGACCCAGGTACCAGTCAGAAACATGCCAACAGCAGCTGCCCTATATCTAAATTCAGCCTAGCACTAGGAATGCTCGGTGCCTACTCAATGCAAATAAACCTTTCCACTAATATATACAGGGTAATATAAAATTGTTGGTAGAGTATTAAATTTGACATAAAAGAGTTATCAAGCTTACAGATTAATTTAAATTGGCGAACTGAAATAAGCAAACACCCAAGAAAATTTAAGTGTACTGGACAAAAAGCTGTTTCTAAAGTATTAATTAAAATTTCTATTGATAGCTCATCTCATGGTATAATTGTTTAATATGTAATGAACAGAAAGCAGGCAAATTTGTTTGCAAAAAGTTAAAATTTAAAGTTATCAAGATTGCATTAAAATTCTCCATCAATAAAAATAAAAAAGGTGGGGGGAGTAGGATAATAGTATGTAAGGAAAAAAAATACCTGGTAAGTAAAATACATTTAGAAAATTTTCACTTTAGAAAATTAATTTTAATTTGTAATGCTAACAGCAAAACACCCATGAAACACACACATGGTGTCAAAATAAGCCAAAGGAAAAGCGGATAGGCAAAATTAAAAGGACCCCAAATCAATTTTATAGAAAAGATTCCTGTATTAACTCTTGGTGGAGAATATGTTTATATACTTTCAGAAAACAATTCCAAGACCAAGTGGACTCCTGAAACAGAGAGGAACTGACAGGTCTGCACCAACCCCGAAGGCAAGAGGAGAAACAGTCCAGAGATGGAAGACACTGACGACGCCTTGCCATGTGAGCAGTTTGCAGCTGTGCATCGCTACAGGATGCCCAGGACCAAACCAGCATTGCCACCATCTGTCCAGTATCCAGATACCATTGATGACATGTACACATAAGGAACTGTCTGACATTGAAACTGAGACTCAAAGCTATTGGACACTGAAATTGAGACTCAACCATTTTTCTTTTGCTCTGGTGGGTTTATTTCTAGCCTACAGGGGTAAGATGTTTTTAAAGACAAGAAACAGGGGATGGAGGGGAGCAAGCAGATGCAGAGGCAAAGAAGCAATGAACAGACTGTCGTGCTACAGTGGGAAGGCAGGGGAAGTTGGGGAGGAGGGGCCTGTAGGAGATCAACGGAAGGACTTGTATGCCTGTGTGTGTGGGCATAGCCAGTGGAGACAGGGCAATGGGGGAAAGAATTGGGGGGGGGATGGGTTAGGGCGTGTGCTGGGGGGTGGGGAGGGCAATAGGGGGAAATAATAAAAAAAGTAAAAAAAAAGATTGTTTTAAGTATACTGACATCTATTTTAGAATAACTTTGTATCTATAAAGAAAACTTCATAAGATTTTGATAGGAATTGAATAAATTCTACAGATTAGCTTGGGGATAATTGATATATTTACGATGGTTATGCCTCCAATTATGAATACGGTATAACTCTCCATGTATTTAGCTATTTTTTTCTTTCATTATCACTTGGTAATTTTCAGAATCAGATTCTGTATATATGAAAAGGGTTCAATTCCAAAGTGTGAATGGAGACTTCTGCAGACCAATAAGCAATTCTCAGATTCCAGTTGGATGTCTAAGAATTCAATTAAATTCTGACACTATCTATCCAGAGAGAGAATCAGATTCCACAAGTAAAGCCCCAACTGAAGGTACCAGTCACAAACCCAGGTTGTTACCTCTGCTCCTGACCAACTGGCTATAAATGAGAGGTTCTCAATTAATTTGCTAGAATTGCTCACAAAACTCAGGAAAACCCATTTACTCAGTAGATTACTAATTTATTACAAACGCTATTAAAGAATACAAATCATTAGTCAGGTGAAGAGATACATCAGGTTGTCTCAAACAAAGGAGCTTTAGTCCTCAAGGAATTTGAGCCCTACAGAGTTGGCAATTGGCAATTGATTCAACCTCCAACCTCCTCTCTCCTCTCCAGAAATCAGGGGATGGGGAGGAAAGTTCCAATCCTCTAATCACAAGGTTGGTTCTCTTTTGGAAACCAGCACCCATACTTACATGGAGTTCAGAAGTGACCTCGTTAAAGTTTCCAAAAAAAGAGACACCTTTATCACTTTCAACATTAAGAAATTCTAAGTGGGCCGAAACCGGTTTGGCTCAGTGGATAGAGTGTCAGCCTGCAGACCGAAAGGTCCCAGGTTCGATTCCGGTCAGGGCATGTACCTTGGTTGCGGGCACATCCCCAGTAGGGGGTGTGCAGGAGGCGGCTGATCGATGTCTCTCTCTCATCAATGTTTCTGTCTATCCCTCTTCTTTCCTCTCTGTGAAAAATCAATAAAATATATTTTTTAAAAAAGAAAGAAATTCTAAGTGGTTTGGAGCTGTGAGCCAGGAATTGTGTATGAAGACCACTGTGTTTTATTTTTTTCCACATGTTCATTGTTGGTTTATAGAAAAGTATTTGGTTTTCATGTGTTGATCTTATATTTTGTGACCCCTCTGGACTTACTTATTAGTTCTAGTTTACTGTAGTTATCTTGGAATATTGAATGTAGACCATCATAAAGTTCCTTTGCAAGTAAGTTCATTTTTCCCAATTTCATATTTATGCTTTTATTTAGTTCCATCCATCCATCCATCCATCCATCCATCCATCCTTGCTTCCTCTATTCCTTCTTTCCTTTCCTTAATCTTTCCTTATTGCTCTGGTGAAAACATTATTACAGAATTGCTCAATGAAACCATCTGGGCCTAGAAATTTTTTTGGTGGTTTTAATCATAAATGTATTTTTTTAATGCACAAGATATATATTTCATACTGGTCGAGTTCTGGTAATTTCTAGGTTTTGAGGATTTGGCCCTTCTAGATTTTTGCATTTACCTGTGTACAGATGTTTATAATATTATCTTATTATTTTCTCATGGATGCCAGATCTGTAGTGATAGCTCCTATTTCAGTCCTAATATTTATGAGTTGTCTATTGTCTCTTTTTGTTTTTGTCAGCCTTACTAAAGGTTTATCATTTATACATATTTTTTAAACTAGTAGTTAATGTATTGATTTTCTCCATTGTTTTCTGAATTTAAATTCATTATTTTTTCTCATCTTTATTATTTCACTATTCCTGCTTGCTTTTTTGATAGAACTTTAGCTTCCCCTTCAGCCACTGACACCTTCTCAAAAGAAAGTTGGGAATAAACTTATACAAATTTGTTGCTAAAAAGTAGGAATACAAGATTATCTCCTTGATAAAAGATGACTCAGTGGCTTTGTTGGATTCAGGGTGGGAATTGACATTCATATTTTCACTGGCCCCCACCGACACAGGCAGAGATTAAGAGGGAGACAGAATACCAACAAGTCCCACTTCCCACCGCATTATGCAATCTGATTGATGCTGATCCCATTCTCACTAGGCCCATTTGAGATCAGAAGTTGTAAGGTTGCAAAAATCAGGATTGGGCCAGAGTTAACACAGCTCGGCTTAAAATCATATCCCCCAGTTACATCCTGTAATTACAGTCTCAGGGTTGAGAACAGAGACAGGAGACATGGTCCAGATGTCCCAAGGGAGTAACCCAGAGATAACCATCAGTCCCATCCCATTATCGAACCAGATACTATGCGGAGTCTGTAGATTGTGAGATGTGTGCAGGTATGAGGAAATAAAACTCTGTGTTGACCTTGTATAATCCTGTTGCTTGTCATATAGTATATAAGCTCAGCTTTGTATCAACTCAAGGCTCTCAGCCTCTGCTCTGCTTTCAGAGTATGTTGTGAGCCCCAGCATACTGGTGAATAAACCCTTTGCTGTTTGCATGAGATCGTCTCTTGGTGCTCTGTGAGTGCGGCTTGCGTTCCGGGCTTAACAAAGTGACAGGAAAGTAGAATCCCGACTAGCCTTGATTTGTATTACCTTGCTCAGTCTTACCGGGTATCTCCCCACTGGGCTGTACTGACACCATTGGGCATAAAGCCTACTGGTAATTAGTTCTACATCAAACTGTCTCCTTTAGTCTTTCTGATACTGGGTGGGGCTGGAGGCTCAGCTCTAGTCTGGTGAGAGAATCCAACTGCATCTATTAGGTGGGGTTATAAAAGATTAGCTCCTTGATAGATGCTGCCGACACTACTTTTTAGAGGTATCAGAGCAATGCCACCTCTATCTGTTGGCTGAGAGATGGGAGATAAGCATCTTGTTTGTCCCAGCTGATAACACACAGGGAAGGAATGGGAGTGTACCACCTGCTTCAGCAGAGAGGGCAGGTGAGTAGAATATCAGCTCCCTATTTAGCCCCATTGAAACCATAGGAGGCAGCGGAGGGTAAATCATCCATTTCTGTTTGACTAAACTAGGGCGGGGATTATATATATATATAGTTTGATGTTGTGCTAGGCCACTGTTTTTCTTGTATTTTCATTCCATTGTCTGTTCTGTTCTAGGCTGGAGTTCTCAGTACCACCCTCTCCAAAATATATAGAAGATAATAAGGAAATCAAGAGAACACACTTTCATATTATTCTCCTAGTCTCCAGAGGCAGTCTGTCTTCTTTCCATTTTTCAGAATCTGCCTATGCTTGATTGTTGTGTCATGTCCATAGTGTTTCTTTTCTTAATTGATTTTAATTATTTAAAGTATTACATATAGTAGTAAATAGATCTTTTTCCCCCCAATGACCTTCCCCCAGCCTCCATACCCCCTGTCACATGCCCTCATCCCACACCCCCCAGTGTCTTGTGTCCATTGGTTTTGCTTATATGCATGCATACAAGTCTTATGGTTGATCTTTCCCCCTTCCTCCTCCCCAACACTCCCCAGTCTTCCCACTGTAAATTGACAGTCTGTTCGGTGCTGTACTGCCTCTGTATCTATCTTTTTGTTCATCAGGTTATAATGTTCTTTATTTTCCATAAATGAGTGAGATAATATGGTATTTTTCTTTCATTGCCTGGATTATTTCACTTAACATAATTCTCTCCAGGTCTATAGGATTTCAGTTGTAAGAGGGAATATCAAAAAGACTGGAGCTATTCCATCTTGTAGAACTGGAAGTAGTCAAACAGAATCTCATTTTATGCTTATGAATATATATCTGCTTAAATTGTCTCAATCTAGAGTAAATTTATTTTTCTAAATAAGAATCTTAAAAGAATCTTAGGAGAAATTTAAAATATTAAAAAGAAACGTTCCAAGCTCTAAAGTCATTATAGATCATTGTTTGATTTTTTATCTATAAAATGAGAAAGTTAAACCAGATGACCTTTGATATCTTTCCAGCTCTGGCAATCCATGATTCTAAGCACATTATAGGAAGAGAATAAGTGATGATTCCAAACCACTTAGTACACACTTACAGTTTCCTCACTGCATTAAATCTTCAGAGACAGAACTTGACCTTTTAACTTCAAGATCTAAGAATGTCTTAATCCATTTAGCAAATTTAGTTTCTATGTACAAATCTCTGTCTTCAGCAAAAATAGAATATTTGTGGTTTACTAACTAGAGTATCAATATTATTATCATAATTATTAGGAGTAATTATAGAAGTAATACCCATTTTTAGATTAAAAAAAAAACACAACACTTCAGTTTTGGGTGGTGTTTCGGAGAGAAAAGGTCATCTTATTTAAGGCAGAATGAGATCAGGAGTATGTAGGCTTCCAACTATGTACTTATAGTAACTCAGAACTCACCCTTGTCTTACCTGTGTGAACTGGAAAGGTCACTTAATTCCAGATCTCTCTCTTCTAAAGTGAAAACATATATCTGCCTCACAGAGTTGATATAAGCATTACACTAGAAAAAAAAATAAATATAGATAAATCTTCAAGTATTCTTGAAACAGATAAGTACTTAATAATAGCTAATGATAAATTTTAAAAATATTTTATTGGTTTCCAAGAGGAAGGGAAAGGGAGAGAAAAACATCAATGATGAGAATCATTGATTGAATGCCTCCTGCACACCTCCTACTGGAGATGGAGCCCAAAACTGGAGCATATGCCCTTGACTAAAATCGAACCCAGGATCCTTCAGTCTGTAGGCCGATGCTCTAGCCACTGAGTTAAACAGACTAGGGCGCTAATAATAATAAAAAAAATTAATATAAAAATATATATCATCATCTCTATTTTTATTGAACTTATTGGCATGATAATTGGTACAAAATTACATAGTTTTTAGGTATACAATTCTATAATATGTTATATATTATATGTATATTTTATTGTGCATTTATCACTCTAAGTCAAGTCTTGTTCTATCACCGTTTACCTTTTACCCTCTTGTATCTCCTCCAACTCCTCCTTCCATTTGGCAATCACCATACTGTTGTCTGTGTCCATGAGTCTTTTTCATCTTTGC
>PVJN01063964.1:0-10625 GCA_004026805.1 Lasiurus borealis
TTCAGTTTACTTTTCATAAAACAAGTTTTAAAATGAATATTTAATTAAAATTATATAATTACCAGAGGCCTGGTGCACGAAATTCTTGCACAGGTGGGGTCCCTAGGCCTGGCCAGTGATCAAGGTCTATTGGGGCCATCTCATTCTGTACCAATTGGTGCTGTGCTGGCTGAGGCCTGCCAGCTGTCCACCAGGGCCTCCCAGGGCCTGCTGGCTGGGGTCTGGGGGCCTGCTGGCTGCCAGATGAGGCCTGCCGGCAGCTGGACAGGGCCTGCTGGATAAGGCCTGCAGGATGGGGGAAGGAACCAGGGGAGGTTGGCTGGCCATGGGAGGTTGGCTGTTGGAGCGCACTGACCACCAGGGGGGAGCTTCTGAATTGAGCATGGTCAGTGCACATCATAATGCCATTAGGTCAATTTGCATATTAGCCTTTCATTATATAGAATATCTATATATAGATATAAACAGATATAGATAGATATAAATATAGATAAAGATATAGATGTTATAGATGATATAGATATATATATGTAAATATAGATATAAATATATATAGATATAGATGATATAGATATAAGCATATAAATTCATCTATTATATTGGTACTATTTTTCAGGAGAACCTTAATATGCATTTTATAACTGAATTCCTATGTGAGCAACTTTGAGAAATATTAGTAAAGCTATGTTCAGTTTGCTCGTTGGTTAGAGCATCAGCTTGAGTAATGAAGGATCATGGATTTGATTCTTGGTCAAGGGCATGTACCTTGACTGAGGTTCAATCCCTGGTCCTAGTCAGGGTAAATGCGAGAGGCAATCAATCAATGTGTCTCTATCACATTGGTATTTCTCTCTCTTTCTCTCTTCTCTCTCCCCCACCTCTCCTCCCTTCATGCTTTATAAAAAATTCGATGGAAAAAATATCCTCAGGTGAGGATAATAAATAAATGAATGAATAAATAATAAATAAATAATATATATTGTTTATTTCTGGAATTTTATATTTAACTAGAGGCCCAGTGCACAAATTCATGCACAAAGGGGATGTCCTTCAGCCCTGCCTGCTCCTTCTCCAATCTGGGATCCCTCAAGGAATGTTTGAATGTTCCTTTAGGCATTTGGACATCCCTCTCATAGTCCGGAACTGCTGGCTCCCAACTGCTAGCCTGCCTGCCTTTCTGATTGCCACTAACTGATTCTGCCTGCCAGCCTGATCAACCCCTAACCACTCCCTCGCCAACCTGATTGATAGCTAACTGCTCCCCTGCCAGTCTGTTTGCCCCTAAGTGTCCTCCCCTGGAGGCCTTGTCACCCCTAACTGCCTTCCTATGAAGGCCTGTTCATCCCTAACTGCTATCCCCTCCAGGCCTGGGTGGCCCCCAAATGCCCTTCCCTAAAGGCCCAGTCACCCCCAACTTCCCTCCTCTGCAGGTTTGATCACCCCCAACTTCCCTCCACCTTGTGGTGGCCATCTTGTGTCCACATGGGGCCAGTCATCTTGTGTGTTGGAGTGATGGTCAATCTGCATAGACAGGATAGAGGCCTGGTGCATGAGTGGGGGCCAACTGGTTTTCCCTAAAGGGTGTCCCAGATCAGGGTGGGGGTTCCTTTGGGGTGTAAGGCTGCCTGGGCGAGGTTCCTACGGTGGTTTACAGGCTGGCCACACACCCCTGTGATCCTGCATTAGTCCCTGTACCAGAGCCAGTGTTGCAAGCTGGAAGACCCAAGAGTGAGTTTTCTTTCTTTTTTGTTTTCCTCTCCCCAGCTCCCTCACTCCACAGATGCCCTTTGATGCATGGTGCTGTCCCAGGAATTCTAATTAATTTCCTTTCATTGTGCATGAATCTGTGCACTGAGCCACTAATGTTTGCATATTGTTCTACTGCAAGAATAAATAATTGTTTACCCATTCTCCAACTGATGGAGAATTAAGCTGTTTCTACCTCTATATTAATACAAACAGCACAGAATGCACACATTTATTCATGCTTTTTTGTGAATATTTGAAAAAGTTCATAGTCTGCAACTGTCACTGATGAATATAATTTATGGGTGATTTTTTTACAAGACATTGTCAAATTATCTTATTTTTAATTTCATCAGCAATAATTAATACTTCTTATTTTCCCACTTCTTCAATAATATTTGGTATTACCAGACTTTAAATATATCTGTCTAGTGGATGTGAAATACTATATAATTTAAAAAATTTTCATTTCTATGACTATTATATATATATTGATTATTTTGTTTTTATATTTTAGTTCCTTCTTTCATACTATTGTACATTTTTTGGCTACTAGGTTATTTGTTTTTTGTCTGAATTTGTAAGACATATTCATGTATTATCTTTATTCATTGTTTTTATTGTTATATATGACTTGAAAGTAGTTTCTTCTACTCTACTAGAGGCCCAGTGCACGAAATTTGTGCACTCAGGGGATGGAGTCCCTCAGCCTGGGTTGAGTCCCAAGATAGATAACCCCAATGAGTTAGATCCCATCCACCTGGCCAGGGTTCCCTGATAGATTGCCCCTACAAAGGGAGACCCTGTCCACCTGCCACAGAACTGCCAAGGGGTAGCTTGGGATTCCCTCTTTTGGGAAATCATGGAGCCCCCCAACGGATTGCCCCACCAGCCAGTTGCCTGGGCCTCCCTCTGCAGGGTGTTCATGGAGTGATGGTTGCATCCCCCAACGAATTGCATCCCACCCACATTGGCTGGCCTGGTGCCAAGCATGGTCATCTGGACTCTGCTGTTCAGCCATTTAGTTGATTTGCATATTAAACTTTTATTATTATATGTCCCTTGTTTATGGGATTTGGGTTTTTTAATTCCTTAATATTTGATATAGTTATATTCAGGCATCTTTTAGATTATGGTTTATATTTTTTATAATTTAAAAAAATTAAATATTTTTCCTATTGTAATGACATAGAAGTAGTCAATGACAGATAGATGATGATGATAGATAGATATAAATTAACCATCACTCCAACACACAAGATGGCTGAGCCCATGTGGACAAAGATGACTGACTCTATGTGGACACAAAATGGCTGCCACAAGATGGCCAGCAGGGGAGAGCAGTTGGGAGGGACCAGGTCTGCAAGGGAAGGCAGTTGTGGGCAATCAGGACAGCAGGGGAGGGTAGTTATGAGGGATCAGGCCTGTAAAGGAGGGAAGTTGAGGGTGATCAAGCCTGCAGAGGAGGGCATTTAGGAGTGACCAGGTCCACATAGGAGGGAAGTTGGTGGTGAACGAGTCTGCAGGAAAGGGCAATTGGGGGGGGACCCAGGCCTGCAGGGGAGAACAGTTGGGGGAAGACCAGGCATGCTGGGGAGGGAAGTTAGGGGTGACCAGGTTGGCAGAGGAGGGCAGTTAGGGGTGACCAGACCTGCAGGGGAGGGCACTTAGGGGAAAACAAGCTGGCAGGGAGGCATTTATGCATCAATCAGGCTTGCAAGAGAGTGGTTAGGGGGTGATAGGGCTCGCAGGCAGAAGTGGTTAGGGGCAATCAGGAAGACAGGCAGGTGAGCAGTTGGGAACCAGCAGTCCTGGATTGTGAAAGGGATTGGACCTCAATGGGCAGTCGGACATCCCTCGATGGTTCCCAGATTGGGGAGGGTGCAGGATGGGCTGAGGGACACACACCCCTGTGCATGAATTTTGTGCACTGGAACTTTAATAGATAGATATCGCAGTCACATCTGGGCTTATATTTAGAGTGCAAGATATAATTTTTTATTTTGTATATAAGTCCTAAAATGCTTTAACATTATTTGTTTAAGAGTTTCCTTATTTATAATAGGAATAACTATACCATTGAAGGTAGAAACACTCAATGTGTGATAACAAAGGGTCTCTCTTCTCTGGAAGTATTTAAAGTCACTACTATCTCTTAGGTCTGTGACCAAGCACCCCTTGTGCATGGTACAGTCTTTCTTTAGATGGTATTAATTATTCAACATGAATATTATCATGTCTCCTTTCAATAAGTAATTTTTTCAAACTTTGGAATGTATCAGAATTACATGGAGAACTCATTAGAACATCTGGAGGACACCATCAGACAATCTAATTCAGTGTGGATACATAAAACATTACCTTAAAACTTAGCAACTTTAAATCAGCAAGAATTTATTATCTTATACTAGGAGCTCAGTGCACAAATTTGTGCACCTTGAAATAAAATGTGGGCTGTGAGGCTGTGGTAGGCACTGAGGCAGATCTCAGCCTATCTTCTTTCTCCCACCCAGTCCCTCCTGCCATAGCCCCAAGTCTCCTGTCTGCTGGTGGTCCCACTCCTGTTCCCGGCACTCATACCCTCTGACGGCATGGAGCAATTAGGGCTGGTGCCAACAGTGGGTGCAAGTGAGGCTGGCACTGTCAGTGGGTGCATGCAAGTGGCAGCTGCTGTCCCAATCACCCCTCAGGATCAGGGGCAGGTGGAGAAGCCCTCAGGGATGATCAAAGATGGCAGCCACCACTCACACCCACTGATGGTGCCAAGTGATTGTGACCAGCACTGGGCACTGGCAGCAGGTGCAAGTGGCAATTCCAGCTGCAGGTGCAAGTGGGGCCAGCGATGTCAGTGTATATGAGTGGTGGCTTCATTGCCTACAGCAGGTGCAAGTGGGTCCAAGCACAGGATGGTACCAGGAGAAAAGAATTTTTAATAACCACCAGAGGTTTGCCCCAATGTCAGTGGCTGGTGCCCTGCCTTGGTCTGGCACCCCTGCTCACCTGCTACACCATCCTGCTGTGGCCAATGCCCACCATGCTCCACATACGCCCCGGGATAGTCAGTGCACATCATACTGACCAATTGTTTGGTTGTTCAGTTGTTCTGGTTGTTTCACTGTTTAGTCTATTTGCCTATTAGGCTTTTATTATATAGGATGATTTCTGTATGTTGGGAATTCAAGAGTAGTTTGAGTGTGTTTTGTCCTTCATGAGAATGTAGTCAAGCTGTTAGTTGGGGCTATAGTTTTCTTCTTCTTTTTAAATTTTTTTTTTTTTGGTCATTGTTGTTAATCCTCACCCAAGGATAGTTTTTCATTGACCATCATTTTTGTTTTTGTTTGTTTGTTTTGTTTTGTTTTTGTTTTGTTTTTGTTTTGTTTTGTTTTTTAGAGAGAGTGGAAGGTAAAGGGAGAGACAGAGAGAGAGGAAAAACATCTATATGAGAGAGACATGTGGTTTGGTTGCCTCTTGCACACACCCCCAATCAGAGCTGGGAATTGATCCTGCAACCTAGGTATGTACCCTTGACCAGAATTTAACCTGGGACCCTTCAGTCTGTGGGCTGATGCTCTATCCACTGAGCAAAACCAGCTAAGGCAATAGTCTTTTAAAGAGTCCTTGAACTGGAGAATATTCTTGCAAGATGTCTCATTCACTGATTGTTGGAAGAAATTCTCAGTATTATGCTAAATGGGACTTTAGATTGGTTGTTTAAATCTCCTCATGTTAAGTCAGCTGTTATTGTTTCAAACAAGCAGTCCAAAGGAAAGTAAAAAGGAAATTATGATACCTCTTTTGACATCCTCTCAAAGAACATACCATCACTTCTTAATTTTTAAATATTTAATGAGGTTTATTAATGTTGGAAGCAATTCACCAAATTTGCCTATATATAAAGTAGTACTAAGATGTGTTAAAGAGTTTGTGGACTTATTTCAAATTACCATAATGATTCCGGGATGGATCCTTGAAATTTTCATTTCTAACAAGCTCCCAAGTGATGTTAATGCTGTAGATCCATATCACAATTTGAAGAGCAAGACTTCTGATTATTTTGCAATATTTATGATTCAGTTAGCAATATTTAGTTAACTCTCAAAGGGAAATCTATTACCTCTTACTGTTTAATAGTTCATCTAGTCATGTTGAAGCCTTTAATGTTTCTTAAAAGTATGTATTCTTCTCTATTCTCATTACCTTATTATTATGTTTCTTAAACAACTTCTTTGTCTCTAGTTGCTTCTTCCTTCAATTTTGTGGTCATATTGCCATAAATATTTTTTTAAATAGTTCTCTCCACCTATAATCTATTGCCTAGCTATAATAAATTCAAGGGCAAAAATCATATCTTTTGAGACAACAAAATTATGTTTCTATTTACTATATTATGTGACCTTGTCTAAGACTCAGTGTCCCCATTCCTAAAATGTGAATATCAATGCTGACCTCAGAAGGTTATGTTGAACATTAAATGATATAATGTTTGAAAATCAGCTTAGCACAATGGTTGGTATGTAAGTATTTCCTCTTTCCTTCCTTTTCAATTCAAAGACAGTGTCTGTTAAATTAATTGAGAAAAAAACAAAAAGAAAAAGGAGAAATACAAAATACAATGCAAAGTAACATAAGGTATATGCACAAAATCTCACATTATGCTAAACATTTTGGCCCATCAGCAAAACTATATTTCCAGTTATAAGACTGTCCTTACGGGGTAATATAAATCTGAAAGCCAAAAAAAGTGGGAAAAACCCCAGATTTTTCACTTGGGTGAAGAGAAGGATATGGGCTCTGAATAAGTCTTTAACACAAAGGATAATGACCTTTTGTTTCTAGATTCCATTAATGGGAGAAAAGGTAGAAATGCCTTCAGTTGAGACTTGAGGGGACCTCAGAGATTTATTCAACAGTGAAATAGGGATAAGAAGTAAATATTGTTAAAGGATAATTTCCAAACAGTTAAAAAATGAATCTCAATCTCTTACAAATATACTGTGAACATATATCAAACCTTTTCTTTAGCCCATTGATAAAACTGAAGAACCAGCATAAGGTTAAAAACATTTCAAAGACCATTTAAAAGGGTAGAGATTTATAACTAATATTAAGATAAAATATTTAGGTTAAACAAAAATTGGCAAATTTCCAATAAGTCATAATATAACTCTTTTCATCATATAAAAATTATTTCTAAGGAATAAAAATATGTGTTAACATATAACTTTGCTGAGTCTGAGAACTTTAATCAATAGTAAACAGGGAATTGAACTAAATATATTCTCCCAGAAATTATCAGTTGATCAAACCTTGTATATGTCATTAAAAGACTATTTTCCCAAGCTTTTTCAACCTAAGTTTTGAAGGATTATTACAATGGTATTGAAAGAATAATCACTCACAGAAAAATATGAGCTTCTCATTTTAGTCTTAATTGTAAAATGTTTTAGTACTTGCCTTATTAATATATTTACTTAATGCGACTTGGAAAGATGAACATTTTTTAAGTTCATTGTTTTAGTTATATTATTGTACTTAATCTAGAAAAGGCATTATGCATTAGTTCAAGAAAGAAGGGACTGTATATAGCACTAATTCATAAGATTCAATTGGTTACATTGTTGTTAAATGGAAACTGCATCACTCAGTAGTCTTAGCAGGGTAGATATGTGTCTAAACTAAATCTAGAAACCAAAGGTGCCCTCCTCCTAGACATTGAGAAGTCCACTTCTATAGAGAAAGTTCATGTCCTGTTCCTATATGGTTCAATTCTATGCAAGTTAGGTGTCTTAATTTGGACATTTTGATTGGTCCAAATAGCACTGTCTTGATTGTTTGGAATTGCAAGTTCTGATTGTTCATTAAGGAGCTGCTCTGATTGGTCAGCAAAGATGTAAATTAGGTTGTAGCTTTGAAGTTCGAATTTTTCAGGGCAGGCCTCAGACCATTGGTTGAAAAATAATTCCAGAAACTCCTTTATAAATAAAAGTCAACTCAGATGGCAGAAGCACAGTGCAGCAGCCTGAAATGCAGTGGGTCATGAAAGGCCCCTGCCAACAATGGCCTCTGTGTTCTGGTTATGAATTTGGACCCAATTAACCAAAAGGAGCCCTTCTTGGCAAATATATTTCTTCTCAGTGTCCACAGAACTTACTACCTACCAAAACTATTCTTAATTATTTTCATTTTTAATCAATTCCACTAAGCATCCAAAAAAAAATACTATGAGATAGATATTATTTCCTTTTTACATATATTTTTATTGATTTCATAGAGGAAGGGAGAGAGAGAAAGATATAGAAACATTAATGATGAGAATCATTGATCAGCTGCCTCCTGCAAGTCCCCCACTGAGGATTGAGCCCTAAACCTGGACACATGCCCCAACCCACCAGGAATCGAATTGTGACCTCCTGGTTCATAGGTTGACACTCAACCACTGAGCCATGCAGGTTGGGCAATACTATTTCTATTTTAAAAGGTCAGAAAACAGATTATTAAAATAATGAAATACCATACAAGGAATTGTTAGAGCTAAAAAGTACTGTGAATGAACCTTATACTGCTTTATTTAAACTTTATTTAAAAATTCCAGTAACATTTAGTGTCATCCAAGTGCTACAATTTATTCCTCTATGAACATTGATTCTCAACAATAATATCATTATCAGAGGAGCTACATAACCTGACAGATTACTTTATCTCACTCCCAACAAAATGAATCAAAATTTCTAGGGTTGCAGTTTTGCAACTATGGTTTTTAATTAAATTTATTAGGATAATATTGGTTAATAATATAAGTTTCAGGGGTACAATTTTATAATATCATCTGTATATTGCATTGTTCACTTACCACTCATTGTTTGTCTCCTTCCATCACTATAAATGGCAACTGTATTTTTAAACACTCTGAGAACATTAATCACATTTTAAAGAGTCAAAGTAATTAAGACAGGCTTGGTTCAAATTATGCATAGTTCAAGATGAGAAATGTTCAACATTGATATCTGTGATTATTTATAGTGGATGCATATTATAATCACCTCTGGAACTTTAAAATATAGAAAATATATAGGTTTAACCCTATTCCAGTTAAATCAAATTGCAGAGGGTAGGGTGCTGGCATATGTAATTTTTTAAAAGTTCCCCCAGAAGATTCTGAAGTGCAGCCATGATTGGAAATTACTGACCTCCAGATTCTATCAAACACTCATGCTCAAAATGCTTAATTGCTCTGTCATCTTCTGAATTATCATAAATTCTTCAGTTTAACATTTATGCCTTCACATGAGCCAATGTACAGTTGATTTTTTAAAAAAATATTTATTATTTAAGGTATTACATAAGTCTCCTTTTCCCTCCATTGACCCCTCTCCCCAACGACCCACCATCATCAACTGCCATCACCCCCCTACTGTCTGTGTCCATTAGTTATGCTCATATGCATGCATACAAGATTCTCAAATGTCTGGATGTACAGCTGATTCTTGAACAACATGATCCACTTACACAGATAATTTTTCCATAAATATACAGTCGGCCTTCTATATCTTTGAGCACCCAAAAATTTTGGAATCCTCAGGGGGCTCTGGAACTAATCTCCAATGTCATAACTTTACCTAGGTTTTTTTGAAGGCAAATGTTATATGCAGATTTTTGACTACCTGGACATCAGCACCCCTACCCCACCATGCTGGGTTACCAGGGGGCGTGGCCAGCATACAAACCACCACAGGTACCTCACCCACGCCACCCCATGCTCCAAAGGAACCCCGACCCTGATCTGGGTCACCATTCAGGGCAAACCAGCTGGCCCCCAACAATGTACCAGGCCTCTAGCCTATCTAATAAAAGAATAATATGCAGATTGACCATCACTCCAACACACAAGATGGCTGGCCCCATTTGGTCAAAATCCTGCCCCCATGTGGACACAAGATGGCCACCACAAGATTGCCAGCAGAGGAGGACAGTTGGGAGGGACCAGGCCTGCAAGGGAGGGCAATTGGGTGCGATCAAACCTGCAGGAGAGGGCAGTTAAGGAAGACCAGGCCAGCAGAGGAGGGAGGTTGGGGGTGACCAGGCCTGCAAGGGAAAGCAGTTGAGGGGGACCAGGCCTGCATGCAGGATAAGGAAGTTATGGGTGACCAGGCCTGCAGGGGAGACAAATTAGGGGCAAACAGGATGGCAGGAGAGCAGTTAGGCATCAATCAGGCTGGCAGGGGAATGGTTAGGGGGTGATCAAGCTGGCAGGCAGAAGCGGTTAGAGGCAATCAGGAAGGAAGGCAGGTGAGCAGTTGGGAGCCAGCAGTCCTGGATTGTGAGGATTGGGCCTAAATGGGCAGTCTGACATCCCTCAAGGGGTCCCAGATTGGAAAGGGTGCAGGCTGGGCTGAGGGACACTCCCAGTCCCGTGCACAAATTTGGTGCACTGGGCCTCTAGAGTATAGTATAAAACTGGTCCTCGGTCCCTTGTGATTTAAAGTAGTTATATCAGTAAATGATTGATCTTAGATCAATATACGTGATAGTTACATGCTTTAAAAATCAGTGAATTGAGAGGAGCCAAGATGGCGGCATAGGTAAACATCTACACTGCTGCCTCGCACAACAATTTCAAAACTACAACTAAAAGACAGAACAGACATCATCCAGAACCACAGGAAAGCTGGCTGAGTGAAAGTTCTACAGCTAGAAGGAAAGAGAGGGGCTCACAGACACCCAGAGGAACTGCAAAAAGCTGAGGTACGGAGACGCGCGCACTGGGAGAGCGGGTGCCCGAGTACCTGGCTGGCTTTCTCTGACGGGAGGGAAACGGAGACTCCCAACGGCATTGAACCCCTTATCCTACGACGCTAGACCCCAGATCCAGCTGAAACTCA